>JACTOM010000330.1:744445-1057201 GCA_015832385.1 Elymnias hypermnestra
AAATTAGCAATAAGTAATAATAAGTTACTATATTTATACTATATTTATTTATACTGTATTTAATAAGAGGTAATATAATATATAAGTTCACTTTAATAACATCATTTAATAGTAGTAATTTTAATTGAAAATTGGTTCGATATAATGTTATTAGAGTTAATTCTAATAAAATTGTAATTATTGGATTAATAATGTAAAGATACCTTTCCATAGATTTACTAAAACCTGTCATTTCGCAAACTTAAATAAGTAGAATATGAGGACTATGTTTGTCAAATTCAGCGAATAAATGTTTTGATTTGATTTAATTTGATTTGATTCCTTCACTCTCATAGTCCGATGTAACGGCAATGCGACTCGACCGAGGCACAGGGGTGGATCACACCGCCAACTTCCTAACTTCGAGCAAATATTGTGAGAATCTTAATAGAAAATTCAATATTGATTTGGTCTGACACGGAACTCGAACCCAGGACCTCACGTCTATATAAACATGCTAACCACTAGACCAATGAGGCAGATTAACGACTGTAAATCATTAATTGTATTTTATAATGTCTATCAGTCATTAGAAACTATTCATTAGAAAGAAGATCTATATAAGTATTACTTCAGGCTACGATCCGCGTACAGCGAGTTTGCAGTCTATATACCAGAATATTTAAAAATCTTTTCCCGAAAACGTTAACCAGCGTTATACTTACCATCTATGTCGGTATCCATATATGAAATTGTTTATATATATATAAAAGAGATATCCAGGTTCCTATTGACTCATTACGACATCTCTGTAACCATAAGGAGTAGAGACTTCAAATTTAGTAGGAATATTCCTCTTGCCAAGTAGAGGTTAGCTAGGAACGGTATTCAGAAATTCCACCCGCAAGGGGGATTGCCGGGGTGTTAATTAAAAAATTACAATTTTGACATTATAAAAAATTCAAACTTCACATTTACAGACTATATCCTTTAGGCTATGTAAAACTTGGTCAGAATTATTTCTAACATAATGAAAACTATCAAAAGAAAATTTTAAAAATGCGGGTATGTTTCTTATTTATAAAACAATTTGCCTAAATTAATGAAATTGCTACCAAAAATACATTCCACGCAGACGAAGTCGCGGTTGCAGCTAGTATTAACTATAAGAACATAGAAATATAAAAGGTTTGAACTAGGTATAGTCTCTTCAGATATCGATTACACTAGCCTTTGTCACAGTTACGTAACGATAACCATTTCTTGATTAAAAGATCTTTAGCTGCGATATGTCTCACTAAAATTTGATATGTAGTTGTTAATAACGTTTAAAATTTAGAAATTTGAAAAATATATGTTAAAAAGATTTTAATAAATGAACAGACAGTGTAATTCTCGATATCGCCTTTAATAATATAATATTTGTGAAGTAGGTACAGCCTCCCAAAAAAAGTATACCTACTTTATGACTCACCCTAACAGCAAAAGTCGTAAAGAACGGTCTCATCTCGGTCGCCACATTAATTAGGCGAAAAGAATATTACTGGAACCTTGGCAGGGACTTATTTTTTTATTATTATGAAATCTCTTATATTCTTAACTAAATGTTTGTATTAATTAATAGGAATATAAGTCGTGATTGCTTATTTTTTAGGTATGTTATAACTAATTTTTATATTTGTTACTTAATTGCGGAATTTCGATAATGTATTCCGAATCATTGATCAATCAATGACCTCTCAAGAAATTTTTTTATCATAAAAAGGCATAATCGGTTATTATGTATGCACTTCGAACTATGTTTATGGTTTCTATATAATTTATTAAATTCATTACTCGTTTTAATTTTTATTGTTTTTTTTTACTCGCTAACACGTCTGCATTCATAAAACTGGCGCTATATCGTAATCTCACCCGATGGTAAGTGATGATATTGCCTAAAATAAAAGCGCGATAAGCTGGGTAGGGGTAATTTACCTTTCTTGGGTTCTGTATAATATATTGGAGCGAAATTTTTTGGACCGAAGCTTCTTCCCTATCCAGACTCTAAATCATAAAAATTTGATATTTTTTATTTTTCGTTTTGAAAATCGTAACCAGCTTCACTACCAGTGAATCGAGTACACGTAGCATTATTCTATCGACACCGTTTCGATAGACGTGCTATTAAACTATGGATATAAAAAAGGTAAGGTAAGTAGCATCCCATTAACGTCCCACAGCTGGGCACAGGCCTCCTCACTCATATGAGAGAGGGTTATTAGAGCATAGACCCACCACGCTGCCCCACTGCCGATTGGCAGGCATAGGACACAAGTGCACTCTCAATTCCTCCTCTCTCATAGTACAATGTGACGGTAATCAGACACGATTGGAGAGAGATCAGGCGCAGGACCGACGGCTTAACGTGCTCTTCGAGGCACGGGGCTGGATCACAAAGCCATGGATATACATCTCCAAATTATATACCTCTAAATCCATGGTACATTTCGAATCATTGGAGTGCTTCTTTTATATAGGTCCTGGGTTCGAGTGCTGAAAAGGGCTAATCTAAAAATGGATATCGGGTTTTCTGTTAAGATTTTCTCAATATTTGCCTAAACTTGGGAAGTTGGAGGTTTGATCCGTCACCGTGCCTCGGCGAACACGTTAAGCCGTCGGTCCTGCGCCTGATATCTCTTCGGTCGTGTCGGATTCCCGTCATATCGCACTATGAGAGTGAAGGAATAGAGAGTGCACTTGTGTACTATGCCTACCAATCTGCGGTGGAGCAGCGTGGTGGGTCTATGCTTTAACAAACCTATCTCCTATGATTGGGGAGGCCTGTGCCCAGCAGTAAGACGTTAATGGCCTCTACTTAGTAATGCGAACGTGGTGGTCATAAAAATTGTAAGCCCCTTTTTTGCTATGAGGAAATATATCTGCCCAATACTTTCAGTTCAACACAATTTTTCGACATCATAAAATGGCTTCGAAATATTCGCTATTAAATATTATTGTTTTTTCTATACATAGTTAACTAGTATTTTAACATTTGAGAGTGTCGTTAGGAGCTATACATTCCCATGAAATATCATAAGGTTGTACGTCCATAAGAATATTGACTCTCACACGAAAAAAGTGAATGTACCTCATGTAACTTGGGTAATAAAAATTCAATTGCTGTAGATTCTAATATGCTACAACAAAATTGACAGTTCATTCAAGTGTAACTATAAAAGCTCCTAGAAGTTACAAAAACGTCTCTTGATAAATCGGTTATTAAAAGAAAACATTATATAATGTGAAGGACTACTTAGAAAGCAAAAAAGCGTGGCAGTGAATGAATTGCTCTAATCGAAATAGAATGAATGAAAAATATATATTGTAATGATGATGACAAAAAAAAAACGTACACCCGACTGTTTGTTGTGGGCTCTTTAGATTGTAGTTCTTAAATGTCATCATCAGTAATTCATTTAAATAATATACGAAAAAACGATATTTGAGGATTCATAAATGTTCCAAAGGCCTACTTGAATAAAAATATGAGTTTGAGTTTAAATTTGAAATATATTTCAATTGTTTATCGCTTTATCACTGAAATTGTCATTATTGCCCCCATTATTTTCATGTTGGCCCGCTAACGATACGCGTGTCCCTGAAATCCTGCAAGCGCCTATCGCAGCCTTGCACCAGTGACCCAAAACGCGGTTCATGGCCCTTGCACCGCCTGCAAACGATTTTAAACCCGTTAGTTTCAGCTTTATTTGCATTTTGTTTAATACAGACCTTGTGGTGACAACTGTTGGTGATAATTTTAAAGTATATTCAAACAAGGTAAGCTTAAATTTTTGATTTCTTAACATATTTATTCTGATAGGGTATCATATGTAAATATAGTATTAAAGCTATGTTAAGTCACTTAATAAATTCAGACTTTGTTAAAAGAAAATTGTTTGAGAAATCAAACAAAAAGTTGTAAGATTACTTAGAAAATAGAAGCGCGTGGGAGTAAAAGAATTGCTTTATTTTGAATTTAAATATTACAAAATATCCGATTGAGTTTGTTGCGGGCTCTTCTCAGGGCGGCAGGGCGCGAAGGAATCCTCGTAATCCATCAGTCGTACATTAAAATTATTACTTGTTATACTAAATATATTGCTTGTCCGAATATATCACCATGTAAGTAATTGCTTAGTTAAATTGCTCCGCGGGGCATATTTTAAGTTTGAAATATTTTATGATTATATAATAAACCATTTTTGATAATATATCTTACTGTGGAATTATGAATCGTCCAAAAAACAACCATTTCCAAAATATCAAATTCTCCTGCGAGTCAAATCTTATCCACAATATTTTAGATTGCCAAAGCGAAGAGTCCCCAGGTTTAACTAGTTAGTGCATAATATTGTGAGCTATTGTACTAAATACTAAATTATAAGAGGTCGACCTTGTTATCGCAATTCCTGCTATTCGTCTAAACATGCACAGGTGTCGTCCGAATTCGCCGGTAGCACCGACTTGTTCCACCGGCACATATCCGACCTGACCTACATCCGGATTCAGTTCAAGGTCGCTGCACCGCAATCGATAGCTATTTAAATTCAATGTTCCTTGCATTTAACCGGAAGGTAATTTTTTTATCAGTTAAACTTACCAATTAATAAACAAAGTTTATTATGGTTTTTTATTTTCTTTGAGAGAGGACTTTTAGATCATAAACCTTTCTTTCTGCTCCACTACAGGTAGTGAGGTATAGTACACAAGTGTATACGCTGATAGAAGTGCATTCTCTATTTTTTCACTCTCATAGTCCGATGGGACAGCAATCTGATACGACTAGAGAGAGATCAGGCGCATTTACTGCGTGCCACTTAATGATTTATTCAATTTTAACTATAACTTTTCAATCTCCGTATAAACGACACATTTTGTTTAAATTCTCAATCCATTAAATAGTTTATTATGCAATCAAATTAAATAACTAAAGTACAAAGCAACTAAATGGTAATACGACACGTTTGTAAGTTTATTGTCAGTCACTATCATACAAACAATTTAATTTATTTGCTTAAGTTAACATAAGACAAATATAAAAAGTATCTATTTAATATGCACTTAGTTTATGTGATATTAACAAACTGTTAAATTATTGCCGGTTAGACATTTGTAAGCCTTTTCCCATCCAACTCTTTGGACATCCGGTTTCTCCAGTCACGCAGAGAAACACTGAAAGTTTACCGATGAGCTATAAAACAATTATTGAAAAATCAAAATTTCCTACACTATTTTTGTAAAATTATGCATAAAAGTATGTAAAATCGAATGAAAAGAAGAAGTACAGCAGTACAGCTAACAATTGTGTAAAGCATGTTATATTAAAACAGTTTATATTTTCAAAAGCACTAAAGAGGTTACATTTAAAAAGTTAATATGTTGGTTAAGTTTTCTTAAACTTTTTGATGTCTTAGTTAATTTTTTCTTTAATACGCCTTTACCTTCTCCTGATTAAGCACAACACGAAAAGAATTTATCAAACGGTGAAAGAGTCTTTACAAAAACATCGCTTACAGAGAAGTTTTGCAACATTAATTTAACAATCGAAATATGTATACTAAGTTAAATGAACAGCTTTCGCCAAGACTACACCCTTAAATTGTCTGTTTTCTCCTAGTCTTTGACAATATAACTTACTAATGTGAAAATTTATGATTTAAATTAATGGTCACTGATCAAACTTTTTAAATTATTTATTTGTATACTTCATTGCATGTCAACACATAATAAATTAACATATAAAACGTGTTAATAAACACATGTACAAAAGGCGGTCTTATCGCTAAATATCATTTTCTTCCAGACAACCTTCTGGGTTTAAAAAGCTGAAAGCTGGGCTTAAAGAAACTTAGGGATATTGGCATAAACATACTAATACAAAAATATAAGAACACACATAGCTTATACAATACGAAAATTACATAAATGTATATATAAAATGAATACATAAATCTTCGAAAATTCAGAAAATGTTCTTTTAGCAATTTTTAAATATCAGTAGTGATTTTGCTCCTTGGTGATAGTGCATTCCACAATTATATATATTTGTTATTTCATTTTTCCTTTTATTATTTAAATTCCTGAGACCCCTGGATGGGGCAGATGGCGTTCATAGTGCTCCGCCATCTGCGGAGTCCTTTCCAATCCAATCCAATACAGAGCCTATGGCCCTAGTATTTATGGACTTACAAGGGGATGTTGTTGATTGATAACCCGAAGCGGAACCATTATTACATGCCAATATTAGGCAGCTTTAATTCCCAAGTTGAGAAATGCCATCAAAGAGAAAAGGAGAGGTAAACTTCGAAGAGGCGTTTTGTTGCATTATAACGCTCCCGTGCATTGGTCGGCAGTTGCAATGGCTGCCGTTCAGCAAGCTGCCTTCGAATTGGTTGACCACCCCCCTAATTTACCAGATCTGGCGCCTGACGATTTTTATCTGTTTCCCAAATAGAAATAAGGTGATGCATGCCGTGAAGAACTTTTTGCAAGACCCAGACAAAACTTTTTTTAAAGGGATAGAAGCCTTAGAAAAGAGCCGGAATCGGTGTGTAGAGACACTCAGAGACTATGTAGAGACATAAATTATAAAGTTATCAATATTCATTATAATCTATCTCATTCTCATTACTATTTAAAGATAAACGTTTCTATAATAAACTCCCATAAGACGCTCTAGAGATATCAATTAATGAATTCAAAGTTTTTGTTAAAAAACGTTGATCGAAAAATCATATTATAAATTGCCATATCACTTTGACGATAGAAATGCGTGAAAGTAAACGAATTGCTCTAATTTGAATTATTTCAATTAAACACAAATGTTAAACTCGTATTTCGTGACATCTGCTCAGGAGGTCTGCATTTGAAATCTTCATTCATTTTAATATCCCGTTTATTCATTTTGAAATATGTGATAATTTAATATTAAAATTCAAGCGTCTGTGTTTATGTGGATGTGGGTTTGAACGCGTGTGTAATTCTACTAAGCTATCTTGTTATAAGATGTAGTCAGTCTGACTGACTAGAAAGGGGTAGAGTCCCTGTTGAACCTATTACGGGTATTGTCGGGTGCACTAGCTAGATGCAAACGTCAAGTGTCGCGGTCGCGCCGCACTTGACCTATATTTGTGGCCTATATACCGCGACGCAGTTCACGCTGCCCGGCGACGAGCGGGGGTGCGACGCGGGGAGCGGGGTAGGAAATGAAAGCCTACGTTTAAATTCAATATCTGTTTCGTATACAAGCCGTGAGATCTTTTTCCGTATTAATGCCCGGCTTCCCATGTTGCAATATTTGTTCTGTTTGTTTTTCCAATCATTGTAAGAGGGATACCATTACTATGATCATTTTTGTTGCTTTAATAAAATTATAGAACATCCTGCATAATATGTAATATTTATATGTGTTTTTATATTTTTATATGCAGCTGAGACATGGACCCTCGAACTGGCGGAACGGAGAAGAATCGATGCTTTGGAAATGTGGTGTTGGAGACGACTTCTAAGGATAAGTTGGACAGATTTCCGTAATAACTCCTCCATACTCAGAGAACTTAAGATAAAACAGATACTGTCATCGCTTGTCCAACTACGAATTCTTAAGTTCTTTGGCATCATTGCCAGGAAGGAAGCAACCATCGAACATCTAGTGGTTCAAGGCCGTGTAGAAGGGAGGCGGTCACGTGGTCGATCCCCAACGAGATGGACAAATTCAATAAAAGCCGCGACTATCTTTAATTTCTTGCCTGTTAGGTTGCCTGCAACAGATCACTTGATCAGATAAGGCCATTGAACATTAAATTTAACAAGTCCATGGCATCTTCACATTTAAAATTATCTTAAACGTTGCCCATTATTATGGCGACTGACGCCGAAATTAAAAAAATGCAGAAATATGGATATATTACACAAGATCACATATTTTTGCCATTTAGCGTGGAAAGACAGATTTAAAAGAATGTATGTATGGGTTAAGAATGAATGAATTACTCATCAAATGTTTACTCTACGCTGATGATCAAGTAATACTTGCGTCATCCGCTAACGAGCTTCAGGAGATGCTAAATATTATGAATGAAGCTTTGAAAGGGAAAGGAATGAAAGTGAATGTAAACAAAACGAAAGTTATGCTTTTTGAACGAGATGAATCTATGATGAATGGCAATATTTTGATAGATGGGGAACAAGTGGAAGAGGTGAAAGAATTTGTATACTTGGGATCTAAATTTACAAAAGATGGAACATGTGAAAGTGATATCGAAAGGAGAGTGAATGCAGGGAATATGGTAAATGGTGCTCTGCATGCTTTTATGAATAGCCAGATGGTGTCTCAAAGGGCTAGACTGGCAGTGCATGCTGGAGTGTTGGTGCCAACACTTATGTATGGTAGTGAAAGTTGGGTATGGCAGAAGAATCACAAAAGTAAAATAAATGCGGTAGAGATGAGAGCGTTGAGAAGCATGAGTGGATTAAAACTGAGTGACAGAGTGAGAAATAGTGTGATAAGAGAACGTTGTGGTATAAAAGAAGACGTAGTGACTAAAATTGAGAAAGGTATGCTTAGATGGTTTGGGCATGTAGAGAGAATGAATGAAAGGAGACTGACAAAAAGGATTTATGAGTCAAGAGTGAATGCGAAAGTTGGAAGGGGAAGACCAAGGCGAACGTTCCTGGACCAAATCCAGGACATTTTAAATAACGGCCAGGTCAAGAGTACTCTAAACCGACGAACTTGTATGAAAGATTTAATGAGATTGAAAGAAGCGAAGGAGATATGCAAGGATCGTGGCAAGTGGAAGGATGTTGTCTCTGCCTACCCCTATGGGAATGAGGCGTGCTGCTATGTATGTATGTAGCGTGGAAACTATGAGACCGTGGGGTTCTGAAGCAAAAATATTTTTTAAACATCTTTCTAAGCCGTTCCTGGATTCCACAAATGACCCAGCGCTGGCACTTACCTCGGACAAAGGGTCAGCTTAGCTATCCAAAGAGGTAATCTTAGATTTTAGGAACACACCCTATGGGCAGAAATTTGGATGTTGCTTATTATTTGATTAAATTAATTTTAGTTATAATTTTTTATCGTATCGTTTGTAATTGATGTAAAATGACAAGTGGCAAATTAAAATACTGCATTTTATTTGTTAATTAATTATAAAACTACCTACCCTACTCGTACAAGTACTTATTGTATATGTTAATCCTAATTTTGTGCAATATATACGAGTACACACCGGCATTTTTAGCGGAACATAAAAAAATAAAGGTTTGATATCAGTATCATAAGGTTATATGACACTGATATCAAACATTTTGATTGATTGTTGTTGATGAAAGCATCAACATCAATGGCGAATACATCACTCATCTACGGTTTGCCGACGACATGATCATTATGGCAGAGACTCTGGAAGATCTTAATGCAATGCTCGATGACCTCAGCAGAGTTTCTTGACAGGTGGGCCTAAAAATGAACATGGATAAGACGAAAGTTATGTCTAATATCCATGTTCCGCTCCACCCAGTCATCGTTGCGAACTCGACACTCGAAATTGTTGACGAGTATACATACCTGGGACACATAGTCCAGCTAGATAGGTCCAATTTCGAGAAAACGGTCAACCGCCGAATCCAACTCGGTTAGGCAGCGTTCGGGAAGTTCCAGAAAACTTTTTCGTCCAATATCCCTCAGTGCCTGAAGACTAAAGTCTTCGAACAGTGCGTGTTGCCAGTGCTTACCTACGACTCAGAAACGTGGTCGTTGACTATGGGCCTCATTCGGAAGCTCAGAGTCACTCAGCGTGCGATGGAGAGGGCTATGCTTGGAATTTCTCTACGCGATCAAATCAGAAATAAGGAGATCCGTAGCAGAACCAAAGTCACCGACATAGCTCTACGAATCGCGAACCTGAAGTGGCAATGGGCGGGGCACATAGTCCGACGAACCGATGGACGTTGAGAATGACCGGAAAGCGCTGGAATGGCGACCCCGCACCGGACGACACAGTAAAGGAAGACCCCTCACAAGGTGGACCGACGATATAAGGATGATCGCCGGTAGCCGCTGGAATCAGGCGGCACAAGATCGGGCCTTGTGGGCATCATTTCCTGAGACCTATGTCCAGCAGTGGACGTCCATCGATTGAAGCGACGACGAGGACGAAATATGCCGGTGTGTGTAGTATTTTTTGTGTTATGTTTATTGTATTGTGTTATGTTTACAATATTTCCTATTAAAAATGTTATAATCACTTACTTGGAATTATAAAAGTGAACAAGCAGTCAAGAATGCCATTTTAAAATTTAAGATTTAATTTATTAGAGATTAAACTACTTCTCTGTATATCCTGAGAGTAATTCTTAGGTATGTGAAGCTTGCCATAGTGGGTCTATATTCGAAAAACTCCTATGAGTATGGAGGCTTATGCCCAGCAGCGGGACGTTAATAGGCTGCTACTTACATTTTCTGAATTATTTGGAATGCTGATACTCCTACGATAATTGTTTATATTTTGTCGTTACACAAACTATTAAAATGGTAATTTTTCGTATTAAAGTAAAGCCTAAATTTAATTAGCTCCTATTAAAATATCATATGTTATGGACATGCTGTGGTAATTTTTTCGTGTTTAATCTACTATGTACGTTAGGATAATACCTATTAAAAATATTAGAGAGGCTTGAATGAATAAAATTCCACAATATTATAAGCAGGTAAAGCTATTATACTGCCACTAAATTTGTTTTTCTGATTATACACTAGCTGAGCCCGCGACTTCGTCAACGTAGAATGATTTTTTGGTAGCATTTTGATTAATTTAGGCAAATTGTTTTACTAACAAGAAACATACTTGCACTGCCCTTTGAGGGGGCAATTTCCTAAAAGTTACTTTTGATAGATTCCATTAAGTAAAAAAAAAATTATGACCAAGTTTTACATACCATAAAAGATATAGTTTGTAAATGTGAAGTTTGAATTTTTTTACTTTAAAAATTTGAATTTTTTCGATTAACACCCCCACCAACCACACCAAGTGTATCATGTGACCATTCCTTCCAAATTTCAAGTCTATGGTTCCAGAGATATCATGATGAGTCAATAGATACCTGGATATCTATTTATATATATATATATATATATATATATATATATATATATATCTGGTTAATATATATATATATATTAACCAGATAGCATGCTAATATCTTAGATTGTTTTATGATTTTATACAATGTAGTATTTTCCTTTAGTAGTTATTAAACAAAATGTTTTTTTGAGATTGAAAAGCTGTAATTTTCAAATTACAAATACTCACTCAAATTGTATTTATTTATATGGATTCTTTTTTATATGTGTGTGGGACTGAATTCCTAAACGGATAGTCTAACTTTGATCTGATATATATTAACTCTAATATATTTTGTTTATAACACATTTTATAACAACTTCATCATATTCTAAAACAGCAGTTAAAATTTTAATTAGATTTGAAATGGCGTTTGTTATATCAATTTTCCATTACATAAAAGGAAGATCATTAAATGGTTGAATACAGCCGTAGCAAATCGCCTCAAGCAAGTCAAGATTCAATAAGTACGACCGGAGATTCAATAGGAAACGTACTAGTAAACAAATGCCACGGGACGTCCCAGGCCTTGAGCTGAATCTAGGTAAGTAGGTCAACCTAGGGCTTGCATTGCTCTAATATGCACTGTGAAGTTGGCATTGTTAGATTACTTAAATAGAAAATACATAAATAATCACAGCGTTAATAGACAAGAATGTAATTTTAAATTCACTTTTTAAGTGTCCTTTAATTATAAATTAATTGAAAAGGCATGTTGTTATTATAATTTCCACTAGTTAACTTCAATATTGGTATATTCACTAAACCAATATAATACTGAACTGAAAATTTCTCATTTTCTTAAAAATGCTTGCTACTATCAAATATTGTAACTACTAATGAATATAATGTTACATTGTGAACAGAGGGTTATGTTTACATATATAACTAGCTGTATTCCTAGATGTTACCCACGTAATACCATTTCTTTTAAAATAAAAGTAACCTAACTCCTTACAACAACAGCTACCAGCGAAAGTCCGCTATTCGTTAGTCCAGCCAATTCAGAGAAACAGACAGATAAAAATTTAAAAAGAAATATTTTTGAAGTGAAACCACTTTAGGCGCAAGAGGGTAAAATTATTACGGATGACAAGCGTGATTAGCGTCACGAAGATGGGCAACGTTTTTTATGCCGATTCGTTTGAATATTGAAACTACCTAATAGTATTAATATTTACAAATAACACGTGGCTTTTCAATTTGCCACTCGTCATTTAATATACTATTTTTCATAAAATTTAAATTCAATAACAAAATATAATTAATAATTTCTAATAATGACAAAAAACAGGTGGAATTTTTATTTACAACTCGTCATTCGCGATTGCTATAAACTATTTGTATTCATCTTTGACACTTTTAATATTGTAATGACAATTAAATTCCTAACATATCTTCCTTTTCCCCTCCCTCTAAGTCTCGAAAATCTAACTAGTTCCATGACATCCACGGAATCCGGAACTACGCCAGGGATACCACTTTGAATAGCTTGTCAATATGTAATAAAAAGTAATATCCACTTGTGACACTTACAAATTAATAGAATTAAAATGTCTGTATAGTTTGTAATATAAAAAAAAACGAACAGTTTATTAAGATACTCAATTTTTTTTATCGTTTTAGTTTTTCGTCTATTTAGTCGGTTCCGTGTAAGCGTCGGAATGATTGACTTTATTTTGGTTTAACTATCACAGGCAATAATCAAAAGCTATAAAAACAAAGATTACTTTCTATTTTGAAATTTCCTCTTCGAGCCACAATGTAAAAGTGACCTTGTGAAGTTGGTACTGTATAGAATCTTTTTAGCAAAAAAGCACTGGAATTAGATCAAAATCAATACAGGTTTATATCATGATCCTTATTATCTCAGACAATTTATCACCGAAGGCCTTGCGATGTACGAAAACTTCCGTCACACGATTTAACGTCTTCGTGCTGATAAGCCCTTACCATAAATATACTTTTACGTTTCACTTACAAGCAATTTCATATGTTGATGAATCTTTTATTACTAATTATATAAAAATTGTGCGTTTTACTGTGTACACGTGGAGGACGTGAAACTTCTTGACTATATTGTACAAGCTGATCGGTGCAACTTTGTCTGCATCACATACTCGTAATTGTTTGACTATAGTTATTGTATGGCAATACTTAAAAATACCAAAAACATTGCGCAATATAACGATCTGTTAGAAAATACGAGGTAACTTTGACAAACGGAACAATTTTGTAAATATAGTCTTTCCAGCTGCGTCCAGCTGTAGTTTTTGTATAGAGAAATAAATTGTAATGATAAATTGTATAATATGTGATATGTATGATAGGAGACTTTCTGATGATTTTCAGTCAAACAAAAACTTTTTCTGGAAATCAATACAATTTGCATGAGGGAGATTTAATACCTCGGAGCTTTGTAAAATCAGAAGTTTAGATGGAAGTTTAATAAAAGGAGAAGAATGGATATTGAAGAGATGGAAGGATCATTTTGAAAGTTTGTTTGAAAGAAATGAAGCAGAGGTAAATATGGCCTCTGCGGATAGCAATGAATGTAAGACAAGTGATAGCGAGATTAGTATGGATGACATCATGAAAGCGATAAAAGGTATGAAATCAGGTAAGGCTGCTGGGTATGACAGAGTGTCAGTCGAGATGCTGAAGGCTGGCCGCGGGATTGTGGTAGCTCAGCTGTACTGCCTTTTCAATATATGCTGGGAGAAAGGTCAAGTCCCAAGAGATTGGAGCAAGGCCGTAATTGTCCCTCTATATAAAGGAAAAGGGTCACAGCAGGAGTGCAAAAATTACCGCGGTATCAGCCTTCTTAGTGTCGTCGGCAAATTGTATGCAAAGATATTAATTGAAAGGGTGATTAATGAAACTGATGGGAAAATATGGGACGTGCAAGCGGGATTTAGAAGAGGAATGGGATGTACGGATCAGGTCTTTTCTTTACGGTGCATAACTGAAAAATGTTTGGCTAAACACCAAAAAGTTTATTGCGCGTTCGTAGATTTAGAAAAGGCCTATGATCGAGTGGTGAGGAATGAGCTGTGGTCAACGTTATCTACGTATGGGGTGAGCGGTTGTCTGATCCAAGCATTGAAGTCTCTCTATGAGGGTTCTAGTGCCTGTGTCAGAATAAACGGAGCGTACACGGAGTGGTTTCCTGTCGAAAGAGGTGTTCGACAGGGATGTGTTGCGTCACCATGGCTGTTCAACCTTTTCATGGATAAATGTTTGACAGATTTAAAAGAAAGTATGTATGGGTTAAGAATGAATGAATTACTCATCAAATGTTTACTCTACGCTGATGATCAAGTAATACTTGCGTCATCCGCTAACGAGCTTCAGGAGATGCTAAATATTATGAATGAAGCTTTGAAAGGGAAAGGAATGAAAGTGAATGTAAACAAAACGAAAGTTATGCTTTTTGAACGAGATGAATCTATGATGAATGGCAATATTTTGATAGATGGGGAACAAGTGGAAGAGGTGAAAGAATTTGTATACTTGGGATCTAAATTTACAAAAGATGGAACATGTGAAAGTGATATCGAAAGGAGAGTGAATGCAGGGAATATGGTAAATGGTGCTCTGCATGCTTTTATGAATAGCCAGATGGTGTCTCAAAGGGCTAGACTGGCAGTGCATGCTGGAGTGTTGGTGCCAACACTTATGTATGGTAGTGAAAGTTGGGTATGGCAGAAGAATCACAAAAGTAAAATAAATGCGGTAGAGATGAGAGCGTTGAGAAGCATGAGTGGATTAAAACTGAGTGACAGAGTAAGAAATAGTGTGATAAGAGAACGTTGTGGTATAAAAGAAGACGTAGTGACTAAAATTGAGAAAGGTATGCTTAGATGGTTTGGGCATGTAGAGAGAATGAATGAAAGGAGACTGACAAAAAGGATTTATGAGTCAAGAGTGAATGCGAAAGTTGGAAGGGGAAGACCAAGGCGAACGTTCCTGGACCAAATCCAGGACATTTTAAATAACGGCCAGGTCAAGAGTACTCTAAACCGACGAACTTGTATGAAAGGTTTAATGAGAATGAAAGAAGCGAAGGAGATATGCAAGGATCGTGGCAAGTGGAAGGATGTTGTCTCTGCCCTATGGGAATGAGGCGTGATGCTATGTATGTATGTATGTTATTGTATAATATCAAGTAATAGGTAATTATTAGTATAGTGCAAGCTGTGTATATTTAAATAGAAGAGAAAATAGAGGAATAAAATTTGGTGTTTTTATAATATAAGAGAGAGAGAAATATATTTATTACCATAAAAAGGTGTTTCAGTTTTAAAAGATAGACATAGCTGTTGCGGAATTTTATTTTTGTACATTTAAAAGGGCGGTATATTGTCAAATATGATTTTGATTACTATCTGTAGAATATATAAAATGCTATTATATAATTTTATTGTAACGTAATGTATTGTGATGTAATTGTTTTCCAAGTTAAATATGCTATAAGAAGTTTCATTTCAAATATATGCACACTTACACATATAAAATTACGATTAATATATGTTAAATTAATTATTGGCTACAGCTTTGTTAACTTAACGGACTACAAATAAGCCGAGGAGGTACTCAATTCGTATATATTTTTTTGTGTCTTCCTCATAATAATTGAATTTGATGATTCTTTTTTATTTAAAACTGGTAGTCATCATATATCATGTGGAGTTTCCAATTTGGTGGGAATATCGGCAAAATATGTCTTAGGGAGCGTCTTCATTACCTCTCTTTGTTAAATTTCAAATCACAAAAAATGTGCCGCTAATAAAAAAAAAATTACATTTCAGTACGATATTATGTAAAAACCTTAACCTATAGCCAAAAATAACAACACAACGACTCTGTGAGATTTTATATATTACTTATTAGTATACCGCTAATGAAATGATATAAAATAGATATTTATTCCAATAAAAACGTTAGTAGTGTCAAAAGATACTGTACGATCCTAAACTATGACAAGACTAATTAATCTCAGTGACGTCGATAACACTAACTATCTATTGTCGAGAGTTGCTTCCGACCTTCGCACAGTTAGCTATTGTTTTCGAAATACTTTCAGTTTCACGTCAAGAGTAACGAGGGACGAATGAACTATTTTCGTTTTAGAGATCCATCATTCGATCTTGTCTAACAACTAGCAATGTCAATAAATTTGTTTTTACCATTATGTCCTTGAGTGCGTCTTTGAGTCTCGTAAATATACAACATTGTCTGCTCTCCGCAAGAAAACTGTTTTGTAAGAGGAAAAGGAAAATTTAATCTATCTGTATGTGTAAGCGAAAAACACGGAACTCACGCAAGGTCCAAGATTTCATGAGTTGAAATTTGGCATGTTTCTTGTAGCTTAGTTTTCGATCCGATGGAAATGCCCATTATTTATCGGATCGAATTTCTAACGTAAATATTCCTGAAATCTAACTTAATTCGCTTTAAAAAATATCAAAATTGCCGTTTAGGAGGATTTTAGTGACACACATACGTACAGAACACATGTAAATATATACCTACATACATATATTATAGCATTTACATTGTCTTTCATGAGATAACTTGATATCGATCATTATTCGCCCGATTCACCTAAAATTCAGAGGAATGGCTCAACGTAAACGCCCATTAAGAACGGATTTCCTCATATTCCCACCAGAATTTCTAGAAATAGCTAGTTCTTAATTTGTTAATTTCTTTCACTAGTTATGAAAAATAACGACCCCAACAAATAAGACTAACAACGGGCACTTACTATAATTAAATCTGGTGGTCACCTTTAAGTAAAGCAAATGTCATACTTAAATTAATTTAATTCTGAGCAAGAAATTTGAGATCGTAATGGCACAATGGTGACACACGTTTGTGAAATTTTTGAGAGTCGCAGTGTCGTTATAATACTTCATAAAATTGATCATCAAGTCGTGGACATTACACATCATATAGTTTAATATTATAATAATAATGGATTTCAGGGTATCCACTTTTTTATTGTTATCGTTAAAACGTCACTTTAATTAAGTTCAAGTTATACAGTTCCAAACGTTTATGTCATTTTTTTTATTGCTGACAGTTTAGGGCTTGACTGTGATCTCACCTAATAGTAAGTGATGATACAGTCTAAGATGGAAGCGCGCTAATCTGGTAAGAGGCGATATACCTCTTATGGCTTCTGCACAACATCGTATCGGAACACAAATCTCTTTGTTTGGCGGTACGTCTGATAGGGTAGTAACTAGCTACGACCGTAGCCTTCCACCAGTCCAAACCTAGACAAATTAGAAAATACATTTTCCTAAATTCGTGCTACCTGGAATCGAACCCGGGACCTCGGCTGGCAACGCAAGTTCTCGCACCACTGCGCCAGCGAGGCCGTCAAATCTTATAAATCCTTAAAATTATAATATTATTTTACAATTATCATAGATAAACTCTTTTTAAAAGACCGACGTATCACCTAATTGTATTTGAAACCTACACATCCATAATGGAACTGCGTAGAGGGTCCTGCCTGCAAAACCCTATATTTTTGCAGTAATTAATAAACCCTAACCATAAAAATTCCTGTTTTATTAACATATATATTATTAAATGGCTTTGTAAACACCGGTTAAAAATTTGTTCTTCTTGTTTATTTTATCAACAAAAGCCGAAACTATTTTCCGTATTTGTAATTCAAGAAGTATTAGTAAGTGATATTATTTGGATCGAGAATGTGGCTTCGTGAGTTCGTTGCCTTTTATTAGGTGTCGAATGTGTCTAAGAATAAATGTTACATAGAAAACTCATAGAGTAGTATCTACACAAAGCTGCCTACTATATTTCGTTTATCAGCCAAACTGATGCCGGGTGTTTTCATATCGAATTAGTAGGTAGTAACTCTGTATACATAAGTATAAAGAAAATTATAATCGTAAAATATTCAGAAACCTTCATTTATTTAAGTGGAATAGCTGATGATCTAATAAAAATCTGCTTCAAGAATTTGCGTTGATAAAAAGTTTAATGAAAAATGACAGTACTTGCACACTTTGGATGTTTCACGCATTAAACTTGTATCTGAGAAAACACAAAGAAAGTTAGGGACAATGAACCGATAGTAAATTTAATAATAGGTAGCATAGGCTGCCGACACAATCTTCTTCATATTTAATATGTAAATTTAGGCAAGACATAGAAAATGATTGAATATGCAATATAATAACAGTTGAAGTTGAAAAAAATCTCCGCACACTTTGTATTATATATTAAGAGCGTTACAATAACTGATTGAGATTTTGCGAAATGTGTTTCAGAATTAAACTTTTTGGTTCCTGATTTTAACTGATACAAATTATCTGCATATATAGTATATCACCATGTAACAGCAGAATATAACAGCAAAATACTGAAATAATAATATATTGTAGATACAATTGTTACATTTTGCGTAATAATTACAAAATTCAATAGCGATAACATGACATTTGTTTTTACGCTCTTTAATTACTAAATATGCAACCGTTTAATAGTTAATTATCTATTTTATTTATATAACTAGTTCACCAATTATTTTGTAGTACTTTATAGATTCAAGCAGAACGATATAAATTGTACAGAGGTTTTTATAATCGGATTTAGTCTCAAAATATATGCAAAAATTAAACGTACAAAATATTGTCTTGTATTATGTCTGTGTTCACCAAATGTACTATAACAACTTTACCGTTGTCACTGAAGATTTAGATTAAAGACAATCTAAAAAAGTTGTGAACACTACAAAACGTTTAAAACAGCCACTTAAGTATTATCAAAAGGGTTTCGCTTTTATTGCTAAAGAAAGTATAATATCTCTGAAAGAATCTCGTTTATGCGTCGAAACTACCACACAGGTGTGTTAAATCGATGAACGAACCACATTTGGCAGATTCAATGGCAAACAATATCAACCACACGCATCATAATACAAAGGATTTGTCTTTTAATAAAATGTAACAGACATGCGGCTTCGTACTACAAAGTTTACGTGAATACCTACTATTCTATATTTGATGTTCAAATGTACTAAAATACTAAACTGAAAATTATTCTAGCAAGACTTTCTTAAACTCATTACTTAAGAGAGTTGCTTTTTTAGCTGGGAAATGCATTTACATACCCCGACTGTGGGGTTGGGAGTGTGGGACTCCGCAAGGGGGAAGAACTCGCAATACCCACTATAACCCAACACGACCGTCGTCTCTTTGGCCCCTCGGTTGTAGTCAGCTCACAGATATTCAACAGGGTGAGGAAGTAACCTCCTGTTCCACTTCCTGTTTCCTACTCCCCTTGTCGGGGCCGGAGTGCCTCAGCAACATTCATCTTCTCCCTTTGTCGTGCCTTCTTAAGCAAGATGACAGTCTCGCAAAAGGAGGTAACCGCTTTCCAGGCCTGCTCGCTGATGAATATTGCACCTGTAATGCTAGCCAGTGAGAGGTCTGTGCCGATCAGCGACGTCATAATGAGTCGTTGGGAACTCTAAAAAAAAAAGAAAAGTATCTAAGGAGGCACCACACTTGTAATAGCTAGCTGACGGCTCCCAGCCAACAGTTTGGTACAGGCATTTGCCGAAGTAACCATGACTGCTAAGCACCTGTACCAAACTGTAGAAGAGCGATCCGTGGTCACTGCCCAGCCACTTGCACAGATGAGGGTGGATTGCCATTGGCCACGCCCGCCACTGGAGATCCTCCTTCCACCTTTGGGTCAAGGCTTTGTTAGCTAGAACCCTCCTTACTTTGTCAGCGTCTGGTAATTCTCCTCTGGATCTCGCGGCTATTCTGTCCTGGAAAGCAGCAGTCAGAACTTTCGCCCTGAGCTCCCATGGGGATCACCTGCCAGGAGTGTTGCTGCCATCCATGACACTGTACGGGACCCCCGTATAGCTCTAATCGCTATTACCTCTCTGGGAAATAGCGCTGCTGGTTATTAATTAATTAATTAAAATTGTAATTAAAAACTTAAAAGAATTTCATTTCAAATTTTGGATAACACTTGTATCCACGACAAGAAATGAAAATATTTTTGAACTTTTGTGGAACAGGTAGTCGAAAATATTATTAAGTATAGTATACAATCAGATCGAAATACGTTTAAGGTATATACTCGTATACCGTTTTATGATACCTAAGTCATAAATATTAAACTTGAATACGTCGGCATTTTAAAGTCATAAAGAAAGTCGCTTACAATAAGTAGTCGCATAGCCGAGCCAGGATTTAGTGTTAATTAAGGCGCTTCATAATTTTTATTGACGAATTAACTTAAGAGGGCAACGACCGTACAACGAAAACGCTGCTTTAAGCGAAACATAATTAATTAGGAGATAATTTGTGTTGGTAACTTTCGTGCTTTCCGTTAATTGAATTTTCATCGTTGTCAACTTTTTCTCTAATGATTAAATAGTAGCTTAGACTTTGCCATATCTTGTAGGCAAATTTTAAAGTAATCAAGTCAATTATAAATCTAAATTTTGTAAGAGTAAATTAATTTAATTAATGTAATTAGGTAAATTATTTACAACTGTAACTACCTTTTGTACTAATAATATTCTTTAAACATCATGTTTTAATAGCTATATGCTTTAAAAAAAAATAATGTCCTTGGTAGATGAATGTGCTATAATAATTAAAATTCTAAAAACGTCTAAGTGTCGAAAATGTAAATCGACTGTCTATAGAAAAAGTTCCGATGATTCGTTGGACGGATACAGAAATAAAAAAGTGTGTGCGTGCGTACCAAGTATACATGTCAGAAGTGAAACTTCTTTGGCAAAATAATTTTTAAGTCATGTTTATATTTATGCCACGTGTTTTTTATCAATATTAGAAAAAAATAATTAAATTTCGTTTTTAAATTTAAAATTCAGAAAAGAGTATTTATGTATTATTTTAATTTAATATTTTATAAAAAATAATGTATTAAATTTTTACACGACGAGTAGCAAGTAATTTGTAGATATTAAATCTACCTAACCTTCAAACAAATTAACATAAAAAACGCTGCACATCTTTGTGACGCTAATCACGCGTTTAAAAATTACCCACATGCGGCGCCTAAAGAAGTTTCACTTCAATAAATGTCATTAAATTTTTATTAAGTGAATCTACAAATTGTTTGTACCTTAACAAAAAAATGTTTTTTGTATTAACAAATATTTAATGATTTTTCTACTGTCAGAAGTTGCAACAGTAGACAATTCAGAAAATCGTGTTAAACTGTGAATTTGTGTTAAAAAAAAATGTGTTGAAAATAGTTAAATACGAGGAATATTTATTCTGGCTAATATTATTATTTGTTAGGTATTCAGTTCATACTATATAACTAAACTTGGTTAGTAATTATGTTAGTGGTTTTTTTGTAACCAAATCAATAAAACGTAAAAGTTGTCAGCAACATTTAGACTAAAAAGTTGAGTAACCACTTTACTCTACTTTTCTGTGTACAAAGGTTATATTTCTGTGAATAAGTGAAATCCCGTCGAAAGATATAAAATCTCGATGGGTTCCTTAAAATAATGGGAAAAACTTGAGAAAACGTTATTACAATGTTGTATTGCACAGCAATGTTGTAGAAATACAGGGGAATTAAAACTTACTGTTATTTTAATCAATAAAAGTTTGATTTTAAAGATCA
Source organism: Elymnias hypermnestra (assembly GCA_015832385.1). Classification (NCBI taxonomy): domain Eukaryota; kingdom Metazoa; phylum Arthropoda; class Insecta; order Lepidoptera; family Nymphalidae; genus Elymnias; species Elymnias hypermnestra. The sequence continues at coordinate 766,264 of JACTOM010000330.1, forward strand.
TATAATGTATTTTTATACAAACGTCTTTTAACAAATTTGTAACGCCGTTATTTTATTGTAGTAGAAACACACAGATTTTTTGACAGCACCGCTGGGGTAAAAGTTTTTGTACTCGGTTCGCTTCAAGAGATCCAGGTTGCTAAATGGAAAATTTAAGAAACTGCATTTTCTAATTTGACTAGCTCTGGATTGATGTGGCTAACTCTGGCTTCGGTATTGGCTAGTTATCATCCAAGTAGGAAATAACGTGACTCAAACGAAAAAGTAACGTTCCAGTACGATGGTGAGTAAAAATTATTGAAACGTAAATTTATATTTACCGGAATAACGCGTTACCATCTTAAACTGCTTAATTATTTTCCATCACCTGAAATCACATTCAAACGCTAACCTATTAACAGTGAAAAAAACGTGTGCGTCTCGGGAAGTGATAACTTAAAGTTAAGTTGAACTATTTAATATTGAAATGGTTTAACTTGACAAAAGCTTAGATTATTATTTAAATTTTATGTATATTAAAATGACAACGTAAGCTAAAGTTATTTATTAATAAAATCTTTTATTGTTAAAGGGTTGGGTTAACTACTCACGGTCTATCGTACACTAAATATAGAGTAATGACAGGGAAAACAAATTTCCGAAAAACGGCTAGCGCTGTTAGCGCTAGGTTAGTGTGAGAGAGGATAAGCCTGCTTACCGTTGCCGTATGTGTGAGAGAAAGGGAAGACAAAAAGACTGGCGCGTGGTTACGCGCCAGTCTTTTTGTCACGTAACAAAGCGTTTTACTCTTCCATAAGAAGTTATCACTTCAAAAATTAAACAAATCTATTTATTGTCATAAATCGCAACCACAAATAAGTGTCAACGAATATGTTACAGTCAGGTCCTAACATAATAGGCAGAAATAAAAAAAAATTATGTTTGCATTATATTTAATAATGTATGCGATGTTTTACTTCATTACATTTTATAATAATGACTGAGAGTACTTAATTGTTATAATTTTAAGTGGAAGTGCAGATGAAGGGTTTCCTAACATTAACTTCTCGACCCGCATCACAGCCATTGACCTTCAACTCGACTCGTTAGCGAAAGTTTATATCCTTCCTATTTTAATAGATGGGCTAAATAGACTTGTACATCGTAAATTAATCATTAATCAATTCTAAAAACGTTGTTTTTTTGCAATTCCTAATATAAATAAACTTACCGTTTTTGTGTACTATTTCATGTTTACGATTACTAAAAACTTTTTTATTCATCCACTCAAATTCAAATACAGTATTTGAAAGTTGTAATTAGTGATAATTTATTAATACAGTGTTTACTCTACCTATTGAAAGCTCACGCAGAAGATTTGAAGGTATCTTTCTATGTAAACAGTTTCAAAAGCTGGGTGGCGTAGGAATTGGCTTTAAACATTTTTATATTACTTGTTTGCATTTGCTATGTCTATATCAAAAATTTACTGTAAAAAAAGGTCAATAAATACCAACGAAAAGCTTATTTATTATCTATATAAATTTATAAAATTAAAGTATCTTTTGGTAATATAAAAATTTTAGATATTTGGAATCGAAACTTATACCAAATTGTTTTCTACATTATATAATATATTATAGGATTTACTAGGCTTCCACGGGATTGAAAAATTCCAAAAATATTACTTATATTAAGTCACAGCAAAAGTGTGATTAGGCCTTTTATAACTTGGCAAATAGTAAATGGACTGTGGTCCAAAAATATTACTTAATACCAGAACGATTTATGGTTAGGTCAGGTTCAGGGAGGATTCACTTAAGATTATTTTTATATTTTGGGCAGCTATTTTCAATTCCTACTATTAACTCACTTTGCCTATATATATCTTGTTCAAATTTTCAAGCTTCAATCAATCAATCAAAAATATCTTTATTCAAGTAGGCATATTACAGCACTTTTGAATCGTCAAATTATATTTTTTTTTCCACACTCTGATTCTAATATACGTCTGATGATGGTAATCAAAATCGGCTTAAAATCTAAAGTTACGAGGGTTCCTTCGCGCCCTGATCCGAGAAGAACCCACAACAAACTCAGTCAGGTATTTTTTTTACCATCATAAAATATTTTTTTATTACAGTTTTTTCAACTATCTATTTATGACAGACATAAAAGGTGTTTTTCTATTTAATGAACAGGATAATTCTAACCGTCACACTTTATTCAGCGATTAATATATTTTACTTAACAAATGTCTTTAAAAAAACACAAAATTTAATTACTTTTATTGTACTTTACCTCTGTGATCTAGTGATCAGCTTGTTCGTCTAGAAATGCTGTGATTCTAGGTTCGAGTCCCAGGCTGGGTCAATTCAAAATACCATCAAAACAGCAAAGTTAAAATTTAGACAAATTAGAAACCCTATTTCTTATGCTGAAATATTCTACTATGCTGAGGTTATACAGTCACTCCCAAAACATAAAACACATATCTATACAATTATTTTTGTTATAAATTCTCTCTTTTAAAGTCAACTAACTACAATATAGGTAAATGACCGGAACCAAAATATATATAATCTCATGATGAGATGCGAAGAAGCAGCACGTCTTACTTGTATTATTTATTTATTATTCTCGTTTCACAATGACTGTGCTAGTGCTATTTAGTTTTTAATCATTGTGCATTCTCTTTCGGATGATTTAAGTCATTAGTGATATCTATAGTCGTTACGTGTATAGGATGTTTTAACAATAAAGCTAATGATGAAATTGATTGAAATTTAAATTAAGTTTACATATATTCTTTTGGGTATTTATAACACAGCTACATATTTCGTTATTTGTAACACAGGTGAACACAACAACTCGTCTTTTATACTAGGCTTTTCTTAACATTGCTGTTTAAAATAGAAGTCAATTAACAATATTGTAATACGCACGAAATAATCACTCATTACTTATGAGATTTGCAGAACTATTCGAACATTTGACTTAAAATTCGGCTATCATGTTCATTACATGACGAGACACAGAGAAGAAGGGATCTTTGCATATTTCCATGGGCTCAATGAATTATACGGATGTGACCGCCGGGAACAGCTAGTGTAAAAAGACAAATAAAAATTGGTAAGTAGCAACCCATTAACGTCCCACTGCTGGGCACAAGCCTCCTCACTCATATGACAGCATAGACCCACCATGCTGCTCTACTGCGGATCGGCGGGCATAGTACACTCTCATAGTCCAATGTGACGGTAATCCGACACGATCGGAGAGAGATCAGGCGCAGGAGCGACGGCTTAACGTGTTCTCCGAGGTACAGGGGTGGATCACACCGCTAAATTTTTCCCAACTTCGGGCAAATGTTAAGAAAATCTTAGTAGAAAACTCAATATCGATTTAGAATTGGCACGACCCGGGACTCGAACCTAGAACCTCATGTCTGTAGTCGACTAGACCAATGAGGTAGTCCAAAATAGATAAATAAGATGTGTTCAAATCCATTAATCCAAATATTGTAAACTAAAGATGGTATTATCGTGCGGTAAAGAAATTAGTGAGATAATTATGATAAAACTCGTTGACTCTTCATTTTTACTGTTTTTTTAATCGGCTAATGGTTTTATCAAATTTGTTATTTATTACATCGTCGCTTCAATCGATGGACGTCCACTGCTGGACATAGGTCTCACGTAATGACGTCCACAAGGCCCGATCTTGCGCCGCCTGGCTCCAGCGGCTACCGGCTACCCTCTTTATGTCGATTTATTTGTTACATGACAGACAAGAAACAAATTATGTTTTGGTTTATACAACTGTGTAAATATTTATAAATTAAATTCTGTTGATAAATAAATGAAAAGCAGAATTACGTAACTCGAATGCGAAATAGAAGAAAAATCTAGGCGTTGAAATGGTGTCAAGTGAGAAACTGAGCATCATTTCCACAACTAACTGTTTTGAGTGTTTTTTTAATTAATTTGATTAAAAAGCGCGGATTGTTTTCTACTAATTGAAGATATTTAGTCGAATGAATTCTTTATAAGAGATGATATAAGCGAGGTGAAGTTAGAGGTTATATGACGAAGATAATACATCTAATATTCTTTGGAGATTAAATATAGGAGTAAAATCGTGTGTATCCTCGAGTATATCATAAGAACTACTGATTAAAACCACATTGCTCTAGTTAGGGGCCGTTATAATAAGTTAGTTTTCATTATTTTTTACCTTTAATAACAATAATTTATTTGTCACGTAAGACACACATCGAAATAAAACCATATATAAGTTTGTTGTCTTATTAACTCGATTTAAAAAAAGACAAAGGCTGTTGGATATTTTTAAGCCCTGACATGACAGATATTATTTCCCAGTGTTTGCAAATAATTTTCAATACAATTTCGTTGCTCACTTGAAATCATATTTTTTTATTTAACTCTTATTTAATTAATGTATGAGTTTCAGCATTGGTGTATTTTCTGCGATTTTTAATTTCCTAAAGCCATGTTTGCCCAATGGTTACACACGTGAATTCTTGTTTAGGGTCGAGACCTACGCAGTCAAAACTTATTTCTCGGTATTAATATGTCTGCAATTGTGGATAAAATCTAAAATCCTCGGGTCAGTTTTGGTATATGTATAATCTACTAACCCACAGTTAAGCAGTATGATGGGTCTCTGAAAACTTTCTCTCTTAGGCGCGAGGCCGTCTGTGTCCAGCAGTGGGATGTTAATAGGCATTTAGTTACATTACTTTTTCAATTAATTTGTAAATTAAAGCATTATATGTCGATTTTATATTATTTTTTCTTTGAAGACTATATTCCATTCTATATGAATTCACCCGATAAAGTGCGATATCTCTTAAAAGTTTTCTGATCGTCTTTGGTTCGTTAGATGCGTGTAAATATTGGTGCTGTGATCGTGCACCATTTTACTAAGGTTCGATGAACACGAGTAGTAGACGTAGTTCTCTAGATTTAACTGCTTGATTGTGATACGACATATCTGTCGTTTCTTTTCGTGAACAGGAATAGTTCTACAAAGTTTTTTCCACAGTGAAATTCTTGTTTGGTTTTTCACATTAAGTTTTCCACATTGATCTTTTTATATTCGGCAAGTATTACATAGAATTACATTTTACATTACATAGAACATCATATATTAGCATAGTTTCAGAAGCAAATTTGTCAATCTTGACAATGGATTTTGTAACCACGTTAAAGCTAATTTTTTTTAAATTGTAGGATTTATGAAATTGTATTTTTCCATTAACGTAGGTTTGTCGGGTCCGTTTGGCTATAGTTAGTTACCTTATTAATAGTTTGCATAGCGATTTGTCTCTGTTTATATCTTAAAACGTATCGTAATTTACGATTATGTAAATTCACGGTGAAGCGTTAATAAACCTGTATAAAAAACATTATTTGTTACATTTAACCGTCTAATTAAATTCGGTAAACCTACTTGTAATTCATAGAATATAGTGATTAGCTAGAGCTAGATTTACATTAATAATATTTTCGGCTGCTTCATAGCATTGTAATTTTAGGACAAAAAAGTATGAATAGTCATGGTAGATCGTAGCTGTACTCAGTGCCGAAATTCAGTTCAAAATTCTACTAACTTCACTGAGGAGATATCCTTTTCTCGCATAATACGTCAAAAAAAAATTTTACGGTAAAAACTTTATTAAAGTTTTTATCGTATGAGTTTTAAATATTTTTTCAAAATGGTTTGCCATTTCTTGATTAATAGAAGTAAAGCTTTTTGATGACTGATAAATTAGGACAAAACCAGGAAGGCAGGCAATGTACTGTATAATTCCATTCTACATTATTTTTTTTAAAGCAGATTGATTAAAGGGTGAACGCACTGCGTAACCTATAATGTTTCCATTAAAAACTTGCTCATAATAACAAAAGTCTTATCTAAAACTTTTGCTTTGTCATCTTGATTCGGACATTACGGAGCTAATGACCGACGGGGGCTTTCAAATTGATTTCCTAATTTCAAATAACATTCTAAAGTAACCCTTTTAGAGAAAAAAGGATGAAACAGGAAATTAATAAAGGATTTCCTTTTGAAATGAACGACCTGACCTGAATATCGTTCTGGCTTAGAGTTTAAATCTTACAGAGGCTAAAACCTCGCTGATTGATACGATGTAATAAATCGATCATTGAACTTTGTTTAAGACAAACTTTGTTTCTTCTTTATTGCTCACAGGTTAGTGCTTGCCTATAATCTTACATGATCGTGTTTTTGATGGTTAGTCATAGTGATTGTGATGGATAGCCTAAGATAGCGCGCTATGCTAAAATTAAATAATTTGCCTCTTAACGTGTACACTAAGCTAAAAGACTTTATTTTAATAATTTTGCTTCATTATGAAGATCCTGATCAAGATGCAGGGATGATGTAATGAAGTTTCGAATAGTAAGTCAAGCCCATTAACGCCCCACTGGTGGGCACAGGCGTCCTAAGTCATATGAGCTTTTTAGAGCACAGCGCCATCACGCTGCTCCACTGCGGATGTGACTGAAATCCCACGCGATCGGAAAGAGATCAGGCGTAGGACCGTTGGCTCTGCGTGCCTTCCGAGGCACGGGGGTGGATCACACCACCAACTTCCCTACTTCAGGCAAACATTGAGACAATCTTAATAGAAAACTCATTATCGATTTTCAATTGGCCCAACCAGAGTTGAACCCAGGATCTCAGATCTGTAGTCGAACATGCTAACTAGACAAATGAGGAAGATCCTAATAATTGTGTGGATTTTCATGTTAATCGTATCTCCTGAAGTTAGTGAAAATACTGTTGAAAGATTCCGTTACATTGATACGTACAGGCAAAGTTAATAAAAAAGCGTGTTAAAATAATATTCATATTAGACATAACAGACTCAACGATACCTTAATGAATTTGTCTATAAAATTAGAATTTCCGCCAGTTACATAAATCAACTCAATAAACAATATCTAAAAGGTTGTTGATCTATACGTCTATAATAATTTGACCCATATATCCATTAAAGCGTGTGTACACAAACAGATGGAGTAGACACTCGGAATGCCTTAATCAAACTCTGAATTCATAATGGGTTTCGAAGAGCGGTCGACGACTCCCCCATTCCTTTATATACAATGGAGTGATTTTTGGATATTAGTACTTTTTATATTGTTTTGTGTGTTTTTCTTTTATTTATTATTGTATACAACGTCTTTGGACATTAGTTAAGTGATCAGTTTGTTCTTGAGGTTCGAGTCCCGCGTCGGACGAATTCATAATTCGATATTGATTTTTCTGTTAAGAAATTCTTAGTTAGCGGTATCCCCATTCTCGTGCCGGGGAGAGCACCTTAAACCGTCGGTCCTGCGCCTGATTACTCTCCGGTGCTGTCGGATTACCGTCCCACCGGTCTATGAGAGTGAAGGAATAGAGAGTACTCTCGTGTTGTTAGCGTATACACTGTTCTATGACTGCCCACCAGCATTGGAGCAGCATGGAGGGGCTAAGCTCTAAAAACCCCTTCCTTTAGTTAGTGAGGACGTGAATGGGATCCTACTTACCTATACAATTCCATCAGTTATTGATTTATATAATAGTTATTATTTCTTGAAGTAAAACTTCTGGATGTACATTTCATTTGGGGAGCAAGCATGTGAATGCATAACGAGGATCAGACGAGGAAAAATAGAGAGAGAGACTTACGTTTTACTTCAGTGATCTAAAAAACACTCTTTTTTAATGAAGAGAAACTTTGTTAATGAAAGTAAATAATGTTGTCTGTTTTATTTTTATAATTTAAAATGTTGTATTATTGTTAGTGTTCTTTTTTTATACAAATTACTTTTGGTAATTATATTGCATTATAAATCAAAGTAAATCTTAGCAATGAAATCGATTTAATTGAATTTCGATTCATTTCAGTAATGGTTATGATGTTATCACTGTCGCTATAATTGACTTAAAGATTATTCTTATCACATGGTACTTTTACAAATCAATAGTAAGTTAGTTTGCAATTATAAAATTGTTTACAGGAAGTTTTAAAACGATTAATTGATAATTTGGCGTAATAGTGCATATAATCGCTTTGCTGGCAGAGATTCTGAGTTGGTTTCTCGAAATGACATTTTTAGATATGACTGAGTCTAGACTGATGAGAGGCTTCGGGGGCTACAATCCTACCAGTAAAAAATTGCGTTGCGATATAATGCTGTGAAGAAAACTATAAGAGGTAAATTACCGCTTACCAGGATAGCGGGCATTTATCTTAAACTATTATCACTTGCCATCAGATGAGATCACAGTCAAGCGATATGTTATTATAAAAAAAAATCATATTTATTTTCGTCATAAAACATTTGTTAGACCGGACTTATACTTCCGGTTACAATTTAGTTCGTAAACACCCACATCATAAACATATCTTTTTACACTTGTGATCAACGTCAATGTTTCTTTTTATATACGAGAGGTCAAAGTCCGTGAAACATATTATCCTTCCACGGTTAAAAAACCTTAAATTCTACATTTACATATAGACAAAAGGGTTTGTCTTTAAAAAGCTTGTTTTCGTACGGACAATTCAATATATTGTCCAACCATTTGTGATTTAATTTTCAATCCCTACAAAAAGGTCTCAAAAATTGGGTAGCAAAATTTTTGCCTATATTTCGATTTCACATTGTTTTAAACCCTTTGTTGATTGTAACAGTAAATATAAAAGAAGGAACATCTGTTTTTAGAACTTTTTTATTTTAACATGTAAGTCAAGATGCCTATGAGTGGAAAATGATTGTTTCTCCACACCATTGCGATTTTTCCAATAAATTTTATTACATTTAAATTAATTAATGTTAAATTTGTAACAGCAACTAAATATACTAGAGAAAATTAAAATTTGAGTGCAAACTACATAGCAAGGTCTTTCAGTAATTTTAGTTTACTTGATTTACATTCGCTTAAAATGCAAAGACGCCGGGCGTTGAGTATATTCAGTAAAAAGCTTTCATTTTCATAAAACGAATAGACATTTCAATTTCATTTACATAACCTATTAATTATATTAAACCATAATAATACAAACACTTCCTTTTCCTCCTCCCAAAGTGATTCTGATGATTTCAGTATGAAGATATTCAGTCATGAGACGAATATTAGTCATAAAGTTTATTTAAAAAGTAACTAAAGTAACTATAGATAAAAAGGTTTAGTAGGTTTCTGACCTATTAAAGATAGAGGTTAAATATAACTACATTTATATATGAAACACTAATGAAACTGAGTCGTAACATTACGCTTGCTCGAGTAAAATATTCTCTTCAACTAAGATGTCTCACAACTATGTTTTCATTACTTAATAAAATTTATATTTAATTGAAATATCATAATATGCATGGAACAAAAAAACAGTTGTTCTTCGTATTTTTAGCCACGCTTTAATGAAGTTTTCACTTCAGTCGTGTTGTGGCAAGCACGCACCACGTATTTTTTATTTATCTATAGGACTTCTTTAAATTAAAGTTCAATTTGAAAATAGGTCCACGGTTAAATTGTAAAAAATCATTAAGAATTTATTTGTCTACAAATACTACATAATCACTGTTGCTTAAACTTTACGAGGCTGATAACCATTTTGCCCGATCATTGAACTCTGTCAATATCATAGTCTAAGCTCCTATTATTAAGATGCAATTTAATGTAAAATTATAAACAATAAAAAAACTTCAGTGATTCAAATAAAGCTTTGATTTGTTATATGATATAGAGGAAGCTGCTATGCTAATATTTTATTGAATAAATAACGATTGAAATTAAATTATATTGTCTACTCATATGACAAAGAATGAGTCATTAAAATTAATATATATTAAAATATTTTGATATGTTTTTATAATGTCCTAATTAGGGGAAAAAAAGTTCTAAATTTTCACTTCAAGGAATAGTTGCTCGATTCGATTGATGTAAAATGGTTATGTAAATCTGTCCATCGTAAAAGTATTATCTGTAATATATATCAATCAGTTAATGGCAAATTGCTCAATACTCGTGTATAAATTCTTTCTTGATTCTTACATTTGCATTAAAATGGCTAATTTCTTCGTTGGAAATAACGTATAAAAAGATTAACACGTTAAAAAAACTTTGTACCGAGGGCACTTGGTCTAAGTACAAATATTACAAGTTTAGATTGGAAATGCGGTGAGACATCTTGTTATTTTCCCAGCGTTGTTTTCTTTATTTACAATATCAATCGGAAGATAGGAAAAACAATGGGTGCTGTCACAGACACCATTATACGCTTAAGTCTGGAGTGTAACGACAATTTCAAAATTGCTTAAATTTAACTTCGACAGACAATTTGAAGAAAGATTCACTATTTTTCGAACAAGCAATATAGGGTTGGATAATTGAAGTTGGGCACATTCTTCGATTCATATTATCTTTTTAAATTTAACTCCACTGTGCTTACGCATGTGAATGAATTCCTCCAAAACAGCGGAACTAATTTTGATAAATTTTTCTCTGTTTTTAGGTGAATTCAAGAATAGTTTAGATTCTGATTCTTCATATTACTCGTGACACAACCGGGCGCAGGTATAGTAATATAAAAATGCAAAGAATTGTAGTAACATAGCACCAGCCGGTTAGACTCCTGATATAGTTTTACAGTCCGCTATAAAATACTTAACATATGTATGATATAGATGTCATATTTGTACTGCAGAAAAGGGCCATTCGAAGAATCAAATTCAGAGTAATTGAAATAATTCACGGCGTATATATATTACAAAACTTGCTATACGTACAAAAAAATAGTGACTCTTTTAATAAAAATCGTGAATGTACATATGACTACCTCATTGCTCTAGTGGTTAGCATGTTCGACTACAGACATGAGGTCCTGGGTTCGAGTCCCGGGTCAGGCTACTTTGAAATCTATATTGAGTTTTCTTTTAAGATTTTTTAAATATTAGCCCGAAGTTGGGAAAAATTTAGCCTTGTGAGTCACGCCCGTGCCTCGGAGAGCACGTTAAGCTGTTGGTCCTGCGCCTGATCTCTCTCCGCGAGTGTAGGGTTGCCGTCACGTCGGGCTATGAGAGTGAAGCAATAGAGTACGCTGGTGTACTATGCCTGCCAATCCGCAGTGGAGCAGCGTGGTGGTTCTACGCTCTAAAAACCCTTTCTCATATGAGTGAGGAGGCCTGTGCCCAGCAGTTGGACGTTAATGGGCTGCTACTTACCCTTACATCATATAACTTAAGAAACAAAAACAAACAAACAAACTCATTTAAGGATAACATTATACTTTTCTATAATAATCTCCCACGAGACGTTCTAGAGATGTCACTTAATTTCAAAGTCTTTGTTAAATGAAAGTTGATAGAAGAATCATATTATAAGTTGCAAGAATACTTAGACGATAGAAACGCGTGGGCGTGAACGAATTACTCTAATTTATATTGAAATTTATTAAACTAATATGATATTGTAATGATGATGGTAACAAAAAATATAAAATACCCGACTGAGTTTGTGGGCTCTTTTGAGATCAGGGCGCGAAGGAATCCTCGTAACTTAAGATTTTAAGTCAGTCTTCAATACCATCCTCAGACGTACATTATTAGAATTAGTGCGTGGAAAAAAAAATTACATTTGACGATTCAAAAGTCCAGTAATAGGCCTACTTGAATAAAGACATTTTGATTTGATTTCATTTAACACTAAACAATATAATAATTATGTTTACCCTTCAGAGACGGAGAAAACATCTAACATGAGCGATGTCTCATTAGTAATATGCGTGAAGCTATGATTAAAGTAAATGATAAAGTGGTAATATCAAAATATCATATATTAAGTGTATGGTCATAAAGTGGTTTAGGGGTAGTAAAAATTAATGGACGATAATGTGCGGTCAACCCCGTCGTTAATTTATGGCAAGTTTTTTAGGTTTACGTTGCTTTTATGAGAGTTTTAAAAAGTAACCAATAAATAAATATATTGTGAACAAGTAACATAAATGAATCAAATACGAACATTTTTAGAGTTAAATTGAAAAAAACTTTTACGAGGATTTCGCAAAATAAATTTAATTATTGAATCACTACAAGTTTATTAGAATAACGCTAGTAAAATTTTGTTACATCTAGAACAATATGGGAAAACCTAATCCGAAAAAAATTACTGTGGTTCTTCGAAGTATTTGTAAAAACGAGAAAAAAACTAAAGGCCTGTTAAAGGAATGTAGACGGAAGAAATAAAAGAGTCAACAAATAAATAAAACGAGAAGTGGATCTCTAGCAATATTGTGATTTCGATGGTGACGTAGTTTAAGAGGTTCGTTGACTCGGCTACTCGTATCAATGGAGTAGGGTCTACATTATAGACTGGTTTTTAGACCCAGTTCCTGTAATAGTAGAAAAGCGTCTTCTCGATATAATTAAATTATATTTATATATACTTTTTAAATTTCCTCGTCGGTCTAGTGGTCAGCTTGTCTTGAAATTGATTACTAGGTCGGGAAAATTCAAAAACTGAGTTTCCTGTAAAGAAGTTCTTATTATTTGTCGGAAGTTAGGAAGCACATCGGACTATGAGTGTGAAGGAATAAAGAGTGCACTTTTGTTAGCATATACACTTATGTCCTATACGTGCCAAGCTGCAGTGGGGCAGCGTGGTAGGTCTATGCTTTAAAAACCCTCTTTTCCATGAGCGAGGAGCTCTGTGCCCAGCAGTTGGGCTTTAATGAGCTGCTATATATATAGCTCACCTAATTATTATCGATGTTATAAAACTTCTCCTTTCAAACCGTACTTACGTTTAATTCCAATATGTGTAAGGATTATCTGAAACAGTATATAACTTATCCATACCCTTTATTATGCCTTTTGGTATGCTGCTATACGATTCATGGCATAGATATTGCATTTTTATTGGTTAACTTATTGCTTACATTTGATCGAAATATATTAAAGTAATACCAATGACTTTCCTTAGGTGGCGAACTTATCCTTGATAAAATGTCAATATATTGTAACATTATTTAGCATGACAGCATTATATAGCTCAAAACTTTATTATTAGTTTTCAATGTTAAAAACCGAAAAGAAAAACTTACTTTATATAAAACTATTAAAAATGAACAATAAAAATACATGAGTATTGATGAACAACGATTGTTCGATTATTATAATGCCATCATATTATATATTTATGAATATTTAAACTGCCTCATTGGTGTAGAGGTTAGCATGTTCGACTACAAGACATGATGTCCTGGTTAGTACGTGTCCAAGGTTAAGCCAATTCAAAATCAGTATTGAGTTTTCTGATAATATTTTCTCAATATTTGCCTGGAGTTGGGAAGTTGGCGGTGTGCTCCACCCTCGTGCCTCGGAGAGCACGTTAAGCCGTCGGTCCTGTGCCTGACCTCTTTCCGGTCGTGTCGCATACCCGTCACATCGCTCTATGAGGATGAAGGAATAGAGAGTGCACTTGTGCACTTGTTGTGTGAGTAGTTTATGCTCTTAAAACTCTCTCTCATATGAGCGAGGACTGTGCCCAGCAGTGGAACGTTAATGGGCTGCTACTTACCTATAAAAGGGTTTTTATGAATGTTTACAACAAAATGGAAAGATTGAGTTAATAAAATTCTAAACACGGTAATAGCTGTGAACTATTATGAGGAGTAATTAACATTGTGGCATCGTACGTAAGAAATACATTATTAATTATAATTATATAACTTTATGATCACAGTAAAAAAATGTTGATACAATCTTTTAATTTATCACAATTTTTTTTCCAAAAGCCAATCTTTGAACACATATTTTCATTCAGTACCAAAATCGATTGTCACCGTACTTACACACAGTCTATTGTTAGTAGTAGAGAAATGCCAACTGCTCTTTATAACCATATTAATGTTACACAATAACTCAGTCATATCTCCACGATTACCCCGTTTATTCGCAAATTGTTTGTCTTTGTTCGTGTTAGCGAAAGAGCGAAATGGACTTATACTTCGGTTAGCACCAGTTTGGTGAAGTGTTTTATATGCCTTTTGATAGTTTCGCAGTTAATGGTGCTGATATGCCATTCGATAGCAGAGGTCCCGGATATGAAAGGGTAAATTTAGGAGGTACTATTTTGTAATTGCTTAAGGCTTAAACTGCTGGGCGGCCACGGCAGTTGCTAGTCACGATACTGTTGAAAATGTGCCGATATGCAAAAATTTAGCTCTCATAGGTCTGGGCAAAGACAAATTAGGAATGTCATTTCCTAAATTTTCCTAATTTTTGTACTTCTGCTAACAAAGTCAGTACTCGCACCATTATGTCATTGACTTTGTCAAGATTTGGACTTTTTGTAAACAAAGTTTGAGGTTCCCGCTGGTGCAGTGCGACTACTCGCTTTGCTAGAAGAGATCACGGGTTCGATCCCCGGTAGAGACTGAACTGATGGGAGGCTTCGATGGGAGGACACCACCTTGCTAGCAAAGACGTACCAAGCTGAGATTTGTGTTCCGGTACGGTCCTATGTAGAAACCATACGAGGTAAATTGTCTCTTACCAGATTAGACAATATCATCATTTACTATCTGGTGTGATCACAGTCATGCGCAAGCTTGTCAGTAATAAAAAAATCTAAGTCAATCTTCGTTATTTTAAACTGACACTTACATATTTCAATTCGTATAGTCATGTTAAATTACATTAAACGTCGCATCATTGGTTGTGTATTATTTCACTGTAAACAACAATCTATTTTTGTATATAAAAGCAATTTAATGTACGTATCAATATTGAGAACTCTTTGGCAATCACATCCCTGGTAGGTATTCATAAGCACGCTTTATTGAAGAACAATGAACCGCGTAAATAGGTTTTTATAAATTGTATTGCAGATGTCGACTTAATAGAATGAAATATGTTACTTTTTTGTACATTGGCAAATACATAATTGAAAACAACACTCAAAAAAGTATCCTTTAACTGTTAAAATATATTAAATTTGTAATTTATCATTTGAGAAAATTAAAAAACACGTATCAGAAGTAAGCTGAATTGTTTTCTATATAATGTTTCAATAGCGCCACCCTGCATTGTTTACATTGGTTGACCTATCAATTTAGAATAATCCAACCGTTTCCTGATGATATTTATGCACGAGGTACACAAGAATGATTTTGTTAAATGATTATATTGTCATGAGTTTTTTAAATATATTAACAATTGTTTATTTCTCCGAGTGTAAAGTTTTATTTAGTCTGGTAACGCTCCGAGCTAATAAGAAATAATGTACCTCGTGATTGTCTCTACACAACATTGTAACGGAAGGCGATGTTTTGTGCTTGTATTTACATTTTTACTGGTAAGTAGTCACGACCAAAGGCATCAGCTATTAGACTTCGAAAAATTATGAGATACTACTTCTTTAATTTGCCTCATAAGTAATTGAACCCGCGGCTTTTGCTAGCGAATCGAATACTCATACCATTAAGCGAGCACGGCAGTCAAGTCAAAAAATTTAGAGTTTTTGTTTCATTTGTAAAACGCTGTCATGGATTCAGATTACAATAAAAGTGATTATTATGATTTTATATTATTTACAATTTTATTTTACAATTTACATATCATTCTATTAACTACATTACATCTAATATTATAAACTCGACAGGTGGTACCGGTTCGATGTATCAACACGATCAAATTTCAAATGGCACACTTACAAAATAAAACACGTTTGACAAAAAAACATTCGTACTTAATTCGTATAATATGATAATTTTATAATTTTGAGTAGTAGTAAACTTTATTAGTATGATTTGAGAACATAATGAGAAATCCCCATAGTTCTACATACGATTAACTTTACCTAAATTTAACAAACTGACTCTTTTCGCGATATAAATGCTCTAAGAACGGGCTTCCCCATATTCCCAAGGGATCGGGAACTACGCGGGAAACACTGCGGGAAACAGTCAGTAAATATTAAAGACACAATAACTTTCATTGATAATCCAATTTAAATCCAGTTCAATTCAATATAACGTCATTTGCAGCTGTGTTAAATCTTAAGAGTTCGCAACAGCAGTATACTAATATTATAGTAAAAAAACGGCATTTTCAATGTAATTTTAAAACTATTTACAAAACACACTCAAGAAATTATTTTATTTACAAAAACTTTGGCCCTAATTATTAAGTATGAAAGCGTTTTCAAACTTTAATTACTCTATAACATTACAATTAGAATATTATGATAAATATGGTTTAAATTCAAATACCATTAACAATAGGTTTGAATTTCCCATATCACTGGTAAATACTGCTATCGTTTTCAATAAAGAACACTAGTACTCTTTATTATAAAAATATTATGTACACCTACTTTACACATGATCTAAAAATTGTACCTTAAATTATAAGACTTAAAACTTCTAAAGCTTACATTATTTATAAAAAACTAGCCTCTATTTAATATTTAACAAGACATTTTCGCAATGCTATAAAGGTCTTGCAAACATAATCCTATCACTTCCTTGCCTCCTTATCATTTCAGCGGTTGCAGGAGTAGCAACAAACAAAGCAGGTTGATTTAAATCTAACCCACTATTCTTCCTGTTTTTAGAACCTAATCGCCTTTCTAAATTTGTGTCAAAAACATCATCAACCTCACTGTGATCATAATCTACCATCGGTTCATCAACAACTTCGCTTTTCCTATAATCTTTTTTAGAGTTAAGAAAATAAGGTTGGGTATTCACATTGGGCGAGGACATTTGTCTGGGGACTCTCGGTCCAGATCCAATTCTTTCAAATGATGGGAAATGTTTTTGAAGGTTTTCAGAGAAAGATTGGCGTCGGTGGTTGTATCTTCGAATGTCCAAAGGTTGATTGTTAAACGAAGCTCGCCGGATGAACCTATTTTCAGGTTCCGTGCGGAAAAGTTTTCTGCTTTGATTATGGTTAGACTTCAGGGAATCTTCATAGCTGCATCTAAAAATGTATGCATAGTCAGAGTGTAAATTAAGTTATATAACGTAGTCTCATGATTGATAAAATATAATTAATTAACATTCAAAAGTTTTAGCCACGAATAGATGACATAGCTATACAGAAATAGATAGAAATTTAATAGTGTATATTATCACATAAACGTCATTTATTATAATAGAAAGCTAAAAAAGTAAGATATCAGTATTTTCTTCCTTTTTATTGAAGTGGAAGTTAACAGAGTCTATTAGAAATTTCTTTTAAATTAAAGATACAAAAATGCATCTCCATTCAATGAGAAAGATTATTAAAAATGGTGACGTAAGTAGCAGCCCATTAAAGTCCCACTGCTCCACCCATATTAAGGAGAGAGGGTTTTTAGAGCATAGACCTGCCACGCTGCTCCACAGCGGATTAGCAGGCGTAGTACACAAGTGCACTCTCTACTCCAATCATCTCATTCTCATAGTCCGATGTGACAGGAATCGGCCACGACCGAAAAGAGATCAGGGGCTTAGCGTGCTCTCCGAGACACGAGGTGGAGCACGCCGCCTACGTCACAATTTCTGGCAAATACTAAGAATTTATTAATAAACTATCCCGACGTAAGACTCGAACACAGGACCTCATGTCTGTAGTTATAAGTGTAATAAAGATCATTATCTCTATAAAAATGTCGCAGATCTCATTACTACCGATTAAGTACCGTGATTTTCAAATAAAATACTTTGAAGGTCTTTTAAATTATAATACTTGCTGAACCCGCGATTTCGTCTGCTTGGAATGTTTGGTAGCATTTTAACACCCCTCCAAAACCCCTTTCGGGTGGAATTTCGTAAAATCCGTTCTTAGCTGACCTCTACTCGGTAAAAGAAATATTCCTACCAAATTACGCCATCTATCTATCGGCGCCAGAAAGAGTCAAAAAGTCACAAGCCGGCGGATAGTTCTTGAGTGACGGCCCCGCCACTTTGGTAGACTGTTGAAACTGTCGCGCTCCTATCTATTATTGTCAATTTTTGATATCGGGAACCTTATAAAAATTTATATCGGGAACCTTAAGTGATTTGACATCATAATCTAAGTTAATTAAGTATTTGATTGCACCAACGCCCACAGTATGGAGATTGAATTATGGTACCCACTAAAGACGATGTCGCCGGGGAAACCTATGCTTGCTTTATTCTTCTTCTCTCTTATTCTCCGACATATATATTGATTAAGAGTATAGATATTGGGTGTAGTTTATATTTCACATGACCGAAATTTTAAATGCGAACCTCGGTTGGTCAATTAGATGAAACTAAATATTAATATTACATGAAGGTGATATTTTAGACTACGTCGTTACTTATCACTTGCGCAATAATATAATAACTTGGCGATGGAAACCAGCTACTTTGGGGTTAAAAATATCTAATTTAGTATGTATGGAGTTTTATTGGTCGCGAACGCAATTTAAACAAGAGTGAAGCGACAAATTTGTACTACTGATGTAGAGGACAAATAGGTATCTTACCATTTATTTTAATGTGTTTAAGAAGAGAGGTATCATTTAAGCCATTAATTATACAGAAGCAATGATGCTTCTATAATAATGGATATAAATATGGATATAACTACGAACATAAATCAGAAAGAAATAGAGAGAGAGAGAACAGAGAAGAGAAACATAAAAAATGCATACCCGCTGCTGCCCTCCTCGGTAGTGGCGCGTCCGCAGGCGCAGCGGGCGTCGGCAATCCCGGAGTCCTGTCCGCTGGAATTCACTGATGTTAGCGACGTGTCATGGCCCTTCCTATTGATGTGGGTGTGTTAAATGACGTGTAGATTGTAGTTCATATGATTGTAAAAGTAAATGGTTATAAAGTGTTTATTTTAAAACGAATGAGCAATCTTTTTGGGCTGTTTTCAATTTGGAGGTGATGAGTGTTAAGTAAAGTCAGTACGTCGTAAGATATATAAAATGTGTGGTCGCAATGTCTGGGCTTGGTCAACGGGTGGGCGTGGTTTTCTTTCGAAATATTAAGTCAAAAATCTAATTTGTTATTTCCGAACAACATGTTTAGGCCAATCACAATGTTAGAAAGAAGTGTCATTTTAAATGAAGCTTAAATTCAAGTAATTTGTCTTAATATTTTTATTACAAAAATAATAGGGCCAGTAGACAACGGCACTTTCGAAGATGGCTAACGCTTAAAAAAATGTATGGGGATGACGTTTCTTATCGAAACTTATCTAAAAATGAAACGTCGTGCCCATACATTCTTAAGCGTTAGCAATCTTTGAAAGTGACGTTGCCTAAGGGCCCAGGTAACTATTAAGATGCAAACATTTGCAGTCAATAATTGACAAGATAAACTAATGTTTCGCAAAAGTTTATAAAATAATTGATTAAAATATAAGTTTTGCCGCACAAATCGTATTTTAAACTTACCTCTTCTGTAAAGGTCGTTGATTAAATTTGATACAAATCCTCTCGTGTTTTTCTTTTCCGTTTACATCAGCAAATTGACCTTTAACACATTTCTGATGTGCTTTTCCAAACTCTTCGACGGCATTGCCATGAGGACATGTTTTTTTTAAAGTACTTTGATTTATGACATCTACATAGGAATCTGCCTCGCTGTAGGACTGATTCAGTTCTTGACACTGATTATTTCCAGATGGGAAAAGACCTCCGTATTTAGTTAGATGCTCAGTTGAGAAAGCGTTAAGACGTTGTTGGGAAAATGGTTTGTGGCGATTTCTGTTAGGGCAAAGATAGAAAAGGATTCAGTCAATAGAAATATAATGTTAATGCTAGTTGATTATAAAAGAGAACAGCATAGTAAAGATAAAGATATAGCAAGAAAAAAGGACTAAATAAATTTCTAGGAATAGAATAAAATAATAATTTGTCCACAAAGAAATTTATTTCAATTATAACTATGTAACAATAAATAAATTGGACACATTAATAACTCGAAATCTATGCTGTGATTTGTGATGAATTTTTAGATGAAATAATGATGAGCATGCTTTCTTTTGTGATGGTGATGATGTCTGAAATGTGTAAGAAAATTATCACTTACCTTAAGGAGAAAGGTAAACTAACAAGAATTATATTTCATAAAGTAGTGTGAAAAGTTGGCGTGGTCTCTAGTAAAAGCAAAATCAAAAGAAATTTAGTAAATATGTGAGAATTTTATAGAGGTAAATAATATTTGTAAAACAAGAATTATAGATCTCTCAATTTACACAACTTTATATTTGTTTATAAAATTTTGAACTACTTTATTATATTGTTTTATTTGTATCATAAGTATTATATATATTTATATTTATGGGAATGAAGTTATTTCGTTATACTTTTATGTAAATAAATTGTTAACACAACAATATTCTAAAATTACTACAACTTTTATTACACATATAAATGGCAACTTTCATTTTTAAATTAACAAGTGACACTCATTTGCTACAATTATATTAATTTTATTTTAATCATCTATAGGAAATGATTAACAAATACAGTGTAATAAAAGTAGCAATTTTTACGCAAGACTAACATGTGAATTAGCATCTAATATAGTATATTTTAATATATTAACCTTCTAGTCTTCCTAACACAAAGAATACATATTGCAGTTGTACATGCGCCAATGAACACTAGACATCCTAGAGCCACCACACTAATTTCCATAGTACTGAGCATTTGACTGCTTCTGGCCTGTACCATTGTCGTATCTCCTAATTCTAAGACTTTGAAGCCAGCAAGGCTATGACGAATTGATGTATCTCTTTTCATTATCGACCTGCAACCAAAGTTACAACATATAACAATTATAACACTTTGTCTTCTCTTTTGTAAGCTTATGTTTGTCGCATCACTTGCTTTTTATTACTGACAGATTTTTCAGAATAGTTGTCTGTTAAGAAATTGCTTTTTAATTGAATAACAGTGCCTTTGCATGCTGTGGTCTCATAACTAGTGTAAGTTTTCCTGTGATTTTGTTTCTTTTTCTAGTTCTTAGTGTATAATAGTGTTTATCCTTCTATCACTTAGACAGAATGCATGGTCATCATAAATGTTTTAAAACTTACTTCTTAAGTATTTCCATGTCAATTATAGCATTAGAAATCGGGTCGACAGCGTAAAGATACATATCAGTTCTGTAAAGAAGAAAAATATCTACATCAATTTCTAGTTGACTTACTCTTGATCGATTTCCATCCCATCCAGACATCAGATGAACTTAATGCACTTTTGAAAATAATTTCAATGAAATTTAGGATTGGCTATCTTAAAAAATACTTTAACTCATTTCCTGAAAGGTTCGTTTTAATTTAAAACAACTTCAATCATATCCTCATATATAAAGGATATCTCGCATGTAAAGTATTTCATCAATCATGGATATAAAATTTAAAGCACCGGTTATAAATTATGAATCTTTTAGTTAATAATTTACTTACGCATAACTATCCATAGCTGCCTTAGAACTAGACTCCAAGCGCCTCACTCGTACATCATAACCTGTCATATTCGACAAATGCTTCACTATGCTATCCATTTCTTTCTCTACTTCCATGGGTTTCGCTCCGAGTACCATAACTAACTGTTTGTTTTCATCTAGCACATATACCTGAAGGTCGAAAGCCATTAAATACGGACCGAAATATCAAAGCATAATCGAAAATTCGTATTTGTACGCAATATTTTTTCCACTGGAAAAATCTACATTTCAAATTACATTCTTTTATGCAGTTATGACTCAACTTTTATTCAAAATTTAGTAAGAAAAAGTTTTTTTGCATTTTAATGGAAAATGATTGAATTATTAAAAAAGGTATGCTGTGTCCATGAAAATATTCGAAATCTATTGCAATTAGAAGCATTCAATAATTTGTTTTCGCTTAAACAAAAATCCATTAAGCAATTTTATTGAGATATTTACTCGACAAGACATTTCAGTTTACTGACAGGCAGTTATTCATTGTAATGACAGTATGTCTATAAAGAATCAATTTTCCAAACGCAAACACAACTTAATATTCAAGCATAAAAGTTTTCTAAACTTTAATTTGATCTTTTTTATTATTATTAGGACTTACAAACAGGTTGACGATAGCAGAACGCCCGTCGTCCGCCCCGCGGCGGTCAGTGGCCTTGACATCACAACCAAGGACAGTTCCCGCGGAAGCACCACGTGCCAGCCTTACACGTCCAGACTGTGCCTCCACCCATAGCCACTCTGTAGCGCTTACCAACTGGTAGCGAATGTCTGCGTTCAAGCCAATATCTGCATCTGTCGCCTGATAAATGTTTGATGTGATCACTGACCAGATTTCATGCAAATTAAAGTTAACAAACGCACAGAGACAAGTTTTATTTTAAAAATGAAGCATAATCACGAAGCCGTCATAGTTTTGGTGTCTAGATTGCCTCATTGGTCTAATGGTTAGCATGTTCGACTATAGACAAGAGGTCCTGGATAAGAGTCCAGGGTCGGGCCACTTCAAAAATTGATATTCAGTATTCTGTTAAGATTTCCTCAATATTTACCAGAAGTTGGGAAGTAGGCTGTGTACTCCACACTCGTGCCTCGGAGAGCAGGTGAAGCCGTCGGTCCTAAGCCTGATCTCTCTCTGGTCGTGTCAGATTCCCGCCACATCGGACTATGAGAGTGCACTTGTGTACTATGCTTGACAATCCACAGTGGAGCAGCGTGATGGGTCTACGCTCTAAAAACCCTCTCTCATATGAGTGAGGAGGGCTGTGCCTAGCAGTGGGATGTCAATAGGCAATACTTACCTTTTTACTTTTGTCTATAATAAAACGTGCTATTGAAACCTGCCTTTTTCGGAAGAGTTTCTGGATTACATCTAATTTGCCAATTTCTAATGCAAAAGCATTACTACACTATGGCTATCTAGACTAAAGAATTAAAATGAGTTTAAAAGTTGGCGTTTTTTTAAATACATGTTTGAAAGCATATTTCCAATAAAAATATTTTTTTTATATGAGCTGGCTTTCACTTAACACATTTCATACTTATTAATATTGAATTACGTTAAAAGATTTAAAAATTTGTAGATGAGTTAAAAATACCATTTACAACAAAATAAATACCTGTAACTGAATAACTTCATAGCCGAAAGGTGCCGTTGCAGGTATCGCTGTGACAACTGGTCTTCCACCATTGATAAATCTCGGCGAATTATCATTTACGTCTTTAATCCTCACTACAACTTTGACGTCATATTTCGACATTCCTTCGAAAACATCATCGGATACTGGATATATCATATGTGGAAGCTCTCGACTTATCTTTTGCCTTTCAACTCTAACTATGATTTCATATATATCCCTATATTCTCGGTCAGGACTCTTTATTAAATATAATGTCCCATTACGTGGATCAATGACGAATGTTTTCTTTATATCTGTATCATTTTCATTCTGAATAAAATATTTCATTTTAAAATGTTCATAGTGTTCCGTTAAATTGACAGTGAGCAGTTCCACAGGTGTGTGTACATTTTCGTCTATTTCCAACTCATAGTATCTTGATATAAATACCGGTTTTTCGGAAACTTCAATTTCGTCTGGAATATCTTTTACTGTTAGCATAACTATGGCTGTAGAACTAAGACTTGGCGATCCTAAATCAGAAGCAACCACAGTTACATTATGTATTTTCTGACTTTCATAATCTAACCTGGTTGTTGTAGTTAATATTCCCTCTTTAGAATCAATACTAAATATGTTTTGTAAATTTTTTCTCTGTGGTAGACTGTAAAGAATTAGTCCATTTCCATTACCAATAAAATCAGAATCATTTGCATAAACTCTTGTCACTGTGGTACCAATGGGTGCATTTTCTTCTAAAACTGCTTTATATACTGGCATCATCATTACTGATTCAAAATTATGATTTGAAATTTCGTCAGCTTCTGGATGTTTCCATTCTAGTAACTCATCATAAGCAAAGAATTTTGGTGCGTTATCATTGACATCTAATATTTGGATTTCCACGCTCACAGAAGATGATAATTTCTTTTCATTTCCATTGTCACGAGCTACTACTGTCAATGTATATTTGTCTTCTTTTTCTCTATCTAAGAGTCCATTTACACTAAAAACGCCATTTAGCGCAGATATTTCAAAAGGAATATCTTTACTTGAGGGTTGAATGTAATAAGTTAAATTAGAGTTTTGGCCAAAGTCAGCGTCAGTAGCATCAACTTTACCTAACACTCTTCGGCTATACTGAGCTTCTTCAATATTAAAATTGTACCATGATTTTTTGAACATCGGGAAGTGATCATTGACATCTTTAATAAAGAACCTTACAGTGATGTGATCGTTTAAGTTACCACCATCTAATGCCGTAACATTTAATCGAAACTCAGATTCTGGGGGCAAGGAACGAGCTACAATAATACTACCATGGCGTTCATTTATTACAAAATATCTTTTAATCTGTAATGCACTGGCAGGTAATGCATACGGAGGTAAGAACACTTCTGAAGTAAATTCATGTCGCACCTGACCATTTACACCACTATCATTGTCCATTGCGTGCAATTTCAAAACAGTAGTTCCAATAGCAATATTTTCTGGTATTAAAAACAAAGGTGAATCAGTTGTTAAAGAAAATTTGTTTTTTGGTTTAGCTGCCACCCTTGTCACATTATTAGTGGCATTATTCATTATCTCTCTATATACATCGAATGACATATTATCGTCAAATTCTAATAAATCTACTGGTTCACCTAATGGTATTATCACATGAATATATTTTGGTGCGTTATCATTTTCGTCTAATACTGTTATTGTTAATTTAGCCTCCGACTTTAAATTACCCTTATCTCTGGCAACTATCTTTAATAAATATACACTTTTTTCTTCTCTGTCCAACTTATTTCCAATATATGAGACGATTCCTGATTCTTTATCAATATCAAATAACTCATGCCCGTCGCCGAAAATTGTATACATGAATACAGCATTCTCACCTTGATCTGCATCTTTAGCTTTTATCTTATGTGTCATTTCAACTTCAGTTCCGGTTTTTGCATTTTCTTTAATGAAACCGTCATAATTAAGGATTTCAAAAATTGGTGGATTGTCATTTTCGTCGTCAACGTGTATTATTATTTGATATAATCCAGCTCCAGATATGACTCCTTTATTAAATTCAGCAATTACTGACATTCTATAAATGTCTCTTTTCTCTCGGTCTAATGCTTTTTGAGCATAAATTGTCCCATCGGGACCTATAAAAATATAAATTAAAGAATATAAATTTTGGTGTCACACATTAAATGAGGTACAAGTGATGATGATTTTTTACCAATGGCGATTTCATCAGCAACATCCTGTTGATTGGCAACGATAAATTTTATGTTTCCATTATTTGTTGTAAACGAACTAACATTCACTGGAAAAATTTGTCCGATTGTTGTCCCAGCTACATTTTCTTTTACGTGAAATACCAAGGGCGAATGGGTACCCCTGCAAACAAAAAGCAACGTTATTGTGAATTCAAGGATTATTGGGTATACCTAAATCATAGAATAATTACTTCAAAAAGACACCTCTCTCATCATTGACATCGACTACATGAACTGTAGCATTAGTTGTTATTGTTATATTCATTTTCTCAAGTATTGCCACAGCTTCAAAATCATAGAGTAGCCTTTCGAACTTAGAAAGTTCATTTATAACAGTAATTACCCCGGATCTTTCTTCTACTGCGAAAGGTACTGAAATTTAAAAAGGTGCGTTATTACACTAAATTTAAATTACTGCAATCAAATGGATATACATTTTAGATACCTCCTTCTTCATATCCATGTAACAAGTCATACGTGACATCGCTCTTGTCCATGGCATCGTTTACTTTTATTTGTCCAACACTTGTTCCAACACCAACGTTGGATCCGACCCAAAATTCATAAGGTGCACCTATAAAGTCAGGTTTATCTGACTTTGAACCTAGAAGGAATATCTTAATATGAAGCAATAAATATAATTATGTTTATATTTGGGCCTATGTATCAAAATTAGTCGTAAATTTCAACATATTTGTCTCATTCCTTTCTTATGGTGGTTACGCCTTCGTTTGAATAAGAGAGTAACACATATCAACTATTTGGGTTATTTGATATCAAAAACAAAAAGGAAGAAGTTTTTAATAATGTTTTTATAATAACAAAAAATGTGGAACATATAGCTTTTCTAATACCCAAGTTATTAAAAGATATTAGTATTTTAAACGCCTGGTTTAATTAATATTTAAGTTAAATTTATGATTAAAGAGGAATATAAAATGTGAATTATTATGACGTAAACCTCACCCTTTTGTATTCCAGTAACATCTATGGTGACTACGGCCAAAGAATATCGCCTTTCACTGGGATTTGCTGGTTGATCGGATGCCTCTATAAAAAGAGCGTGTCTTCCCTCCAGTAAACGAGATTCTACCAATGTTATAATACCGGTTTTAGCATCAACTTGAAATGAAGATGTAATTGTTAAGTTACTTGTTCTTTGTAAATCGTACAAAACAATCCCATTTCTTCCCAAATCGGGATCAACTGCTTTTACTTTACCTATTTCGGTACCAATTTTTGCGTTAAAATTAACCGAAAATTCATATAAATTACTCGGTATGAAAACTGGATTATTATCATTGGCATCAAGTAAAGTTACTTCCACGGTGACAAATGACATAAGTTGGTATGTTTCTTCAATGAATTCTATATTTTCGCTCGTTGTTCCTATTTTATCTGGAAAGACGTAAGTTGTTTTATCTTTTACGGGAGTTCTTATTGTAGGATTTCGGTGCCATTTTGAAAGTCGTTGTTTATCTAGGAATGTACCAACTACACTTGGATTTTTCTCCTTAGCGTATACTTTCATTCGGAGGGATGAATGTTGTTCCCGGTCCAATTCAGTCTAAAATATAATAAAAAAAGTTATAAGAATTAAACAGACAACATACTCAGGTCTTCATCAAAGGTTTTTTTATTTATATAATCTACGTACTTGATTTCGAACAGTCAGCCAGCCAGATCGAGGATCTATTGAGAAGGCGCCCTTGGGATCATTAAGTTGGTAGGTAAACTCTCCGTTATCGCCTTGATCTTTGTCAGTAGCCATCACTTGCAAAACACTGAAACCTGACAAAGTTATAAAGGTTTATTTAATTTTTAAAAAATCAAAACATAACAAGATATTAGATATGTTGATAAAACCAAATTAAATATAGTTAAAAGTGGTAAGGCAGTGGTTATAGATAATTTTAATACCTACTTGTAGACAGCAATCTAATATGATCTAAGTATCAGCAACATTTCAAAAATTTTAAAGCATTAAAATATTCAAGGAAGCTTTTGGATTATATATTACGCATATTAAGTAAAGAGCACATAAAACAGATTTAAAATCTACAGAAAAAAATATACTAGAGTAATTTATAATTCTAGCTGACAGAACGAGTAGAAGGGTCAAACAACATAATTGAAACAGCAGTAAATTTAATTATTTATATGATTATTTACTTTACGTGCCTTAAAGAGTATATGAAATTGATGCAATACAATCTTTAGAAACATATTAAGACTGGTTCNATAAAACCAAATTAAATATAGTTAAAAGTGGTAAGGCAGGTTATAGATAATTTTAATACCTACGTGTAGACATCAATCTAATATGATCTAAGTATCAGCAACATTTCAAAAATTTTAAAGCATTAAAATATTCGAGGAAGCTTTTGGATTATATATTACGCATATTAAGTAAAGAGCACATAAAACAGATTTGAAATCTACAGAAAAAAATATACTAGAGTAATTTATAATTCTAGCTGACAGAACGAGTAGAAGGGTCAAACAACATAATTGAAACAGCAGTAAATTTAATTATTTATATGATTATTTACTTTACGTGCCTTAAAGAGTATATGAAATTGATGCAATACAATCTTTAGAAACATATTAAGACGAGTTCAAATACATTATTAAAACACTTAAAAAATGAAGCAAAATATGAGTAAGTTAATTCGTAGTACATTAATCATACCGTTAGGCAAATTCTCTACAATGCTGATGTTATAGAAATCAACTTCGAAGTCTGGAAGGTTATCATTCAAATCTAAAATTTCCACTTCAACTCGTGCCATCGCTGTTTTTAATGGGTTGTCCACTTGAGATGCCTGAATTTGAAGAACAAAAGTATTACCTGCAATGTAAAAGTTCACATATAATGTTATTTATATGAATAACTAGAATAAAAGTTATAATGTTTTGCAATATTAATAAATTATTTTAATATGCAGCGTGGAAAAGATATCTCTAAATAGTCGAAAATGGTAACACTGTGAGAAGCTTTGCTATAAAAGTGTTTACGAACGATCTATTATTTTCTGCTAAATACAAGAAATCACAATGAAAAACTATATCTAATTTCAAAATTATTTAATTATAAGTGTTAACAATTTTATTAAATAAATATTCTCACCAGGCAATGGAGGTTCGGCATCTAAATCAACTTCTTTCTCCAGAAACAAGCTGCCGTTTAGAGGACTTAAAAGGAACAGACGACGTTCGTTGCCGGAGACCACTTCATATCGAATAGGCGCTGCAACTCCTGCATCCTGATCAAATGCTCGGATTGGTTGTGTAAATGAAAGCTCTTTATGAATCTTCTTACCCTGAAATAAAAAAATTTATTAAACTAAAATTTTTAAAAACATATCTTCCTTTTCTTTGGATGAATAATATCAGGGCTCGTAGGCAACGTTACTTTCCAAGACTGCTAACGCTTAAGAATGTTTGGGAATAACGTTTTATTTTTCGATAAGTTTCGATATGAAACGTCATTCCCATACATTTTATAAGCGTTAGCCATCTTCGAAAGTGACGTTATCTAAGGGCCCAACATCCAACTTGTTAAATACGCATTCAAACAAAACGAGTAATTCTGGCAACAAAAAAATGTCTGTCAATGTTTTTTTTCGTGCATCGATGATTTTAAATATTAACACTTTCTATTCAAAGTAATCGTGAAGGGTACATAGATATGACATGATATAGAATGATCAGGATTCGTCGTTGAACCAATAAAATATCGTAATATTTTAACATATTACTTACAAGTATGGGATAAAACTCCGAGATCCTAGTGCGATAGACATCGAGAGTAAATTTGGGTGGGAGATCGTCGTTGTCATGGACCAGCACATGCACTGTCGTATTTGAGCTACGGGGTGGTGATCCACGGTCCTGAAATTATAAATTAAATTGCTTAAAAAGATTGAAAATATTTTGTTTTCAATCTATAATGCATCATGGTTTGGATAAAATATCACTTCGTCAAGAAACACACGGCCAATTTAAGTTGTTATAGCTCTGATGACAGTAATGAGATGAGTGATTGTACCGATGATAGAGAATAACTACATAATAATGTTGATCTAAGAATAACAATTCGTAATAGATTGTATTCGATTTCAACCAGACTGATAAACAATACTTATGTATATTTAAAATTATTGTGAAGCTACAACAAGCAGAAACAAGTAAGCGTTGGCTGCAAGAACAAGTGTTTTATTTATTTAGTATAGTGTTGGGAGTCAGAAAAGTCATAGTCGTGTACAAAATAAATAATGGAACATATTTACCGATGCTGTGACAACCAGAAGAAATTCCTTATCTCCATTATCAAAGTCTAATGGCTTATTGAGGATAAGTGCAGGTTTATGTGAGCTTTCAAGGGCAAAACGACTTTCATCATCGCCAGCTGTAATGCTGTACTGGACATCTGAGTTGGGAGTATTTGGTTTATCTCGGTCGAATGCGCGTATACCTTTAAAGATTGTTAGCCCTGAAAGGCACAGAAAATTTAATTTAATTTTATAGACAAAACTCACTTGCTTTAGTGTTGTTTAATGTGTTTATTCCGAGAGCAATTCTGGGATATGTGTAACCTGTGAAACTGCAATGGGGCAGTTTGATGGGTATCCTCTGAAAACTACGAATGAAGAGGCTTATGGCCAGCAGAGGAATTGTATTGGGCTGCTTATTACCTTTCTCTTACATTAATAAGATGCTGAGTCTTTAACAATAATCCCATACAACAACAAGATCATATAGGCGAGTCATAAAATATGTAATAGTTATTAAATTTGATTGAAGCGTTAGTTATATTTTCCAATACAAATTCACGCACTCATAAATCTAACAGAAATTGTGGTTAAAATAAAAATATGATTATCTAATATATAAAATTTCCCTGTCACAATGCTAGTTACCGTACTCCTCCAACGGCTTTACCGATTTGTACCAAATGTTATATGCGTATTCACTAAGTTTGACAATCGGCTACTATCTATTTTTCATAGCCCTAAGTGATCAGGGTTGTTCACCCTTAATTTTTTTTTGACGAAATTTTTTATTATTTTTTTGTGATACAGTATACAAAAATACATACAACCCTAAATTTTTATCTTTCTATCACCAACCCCTATTTATTAATAGCGACAATAGTAATTATATGGCAAAACAACGTTTGCTGGGTCGGCTAGTAATAATATATCTTCCTTTTCTTTGGATGCAGAAGTAAGGTGCACTCGTAGATAAGATGTAAGTTGATAGAATTTTTGGGCAACTAAATTGCAACTTACCCTTAGGCGTAAGTTCATCAACAGTAACACGATAGGGAGTATCCTGAAACTTTGGTACGTTGTCGTTGATGTCTTCTATGTATACCGTTACGGATAAATAAGCCGATATCTGAAAAATATATATTTATATGTAATATATAAAAATTCGCTGTTACTGTACTTAACCGAGATAGACTTTTTCATTGCAATATTTTTTAAACCGAGATATCGGTAAGTTTTATTTCTGCTGTCAACTTAGTTACGTAGATATCAAATAGATGGGTCCCAAAGTTAAGTCCTACATTTATGTGTACGCAGACTTCTCGGGTCAAGTAATATTATATAGATCTATCTAGATAAGAGTAACTCAGCGTCGCCTAAACTTTTAAGATTATGGACCCATAATCGTTTTGATCTCTTAAAACTTTTAATCAGTATTTTTGAGATATCAAACCAAAAATCTTTGTTTGCAGCTAAGGATTTAAAAATATTACATAGATTAATAGATACAAAGATATTAGATATATGCAATACGTTGAAATCATGGAAAATAATATAGTTATGTTAGTTTGACCTTAAGCAATTCTTAAAAATAAGAAATCAATATATATATGACATAAAAACAGAATAATTATTGCAAAACTGTCTTTAAAGACGTAATTGAATATTCTGTTAGGGAATAACAAAATTTGTTTAAGTGTAAGATATCAAATAAGATAATTCAAGAATAATGTTTAATGCATAATATTGGAATTACGCTTGCATATGAATATATCACAAGTATAATCAGTTAGTAGTAGGTAAAATGAAATAGTGTATCAAATTGCACTGAAAATATATTCTAAAGAGCAAAACAGCGATATTAAACCTTTACAAAGATAACTTGTTCGTTAATCGGCTGCACAGTTCAATACAGACCGATATTGCTTCCTAAAGCATTGTTGAATTCACGGCTTGCTAAAGTTCAATATAGATTAAATCTCAAGAAGAAGGCGCACTTGATTTTATACTGTGAAAATGTTGTATTTCTGTAGTTTTGAACGTCAAAGTTCTACATTGGCAACAAATACAGAATATGATTTGGGTTTATGTAATGATTCCATAATAATATTCTAACGTAAACCTGATAAACTTTAATTTTTGTTACCGTACAGATTCTAAACGAAGTCCTGGGCCACGAGAGTAAGAAAAATCTATGTAATATATATAAATAAAATTACGGAAAGAGAGACAGATCAAGAAAATATCGTATTGCAGGACGAGTTAACGAAAAGTCTTCTGTTACCATCTCGTGGTACAATCACTGCCATATCTATAAAAAGGCCCCAGACGGTATATTTCATGCTTGAAGCACTACACTTGTTGCACTTACGGATACAATTAAGCATATAGACATCTACTCTAAAAGAATTGCAAAACATATAGGTAAATGAAATATAAACTTCAGTCCTATTTTCAAATTTTCACTATACGTGGTAAGTCCGTCAGTAAATATGAATGTTCGTTTCTATACGTGCACAGATTTGTTATTTTCATAATAATTTTATTGTGGAATACTTGTATAAAAATGCGACAAGAAACTTAAACGCTCCCAAAATGAATAAGAATGAAGCAAATTCCCAAAGTGCTCGACTCTTTGACATATCTAAAAATATCCGACGATTCATCACTTACAAAAGACGTTACGCGACATTTAAGTAATTCGGCGTTTCTTTATATGGAAAAGGTAAATGTATAATTCATCAAATGTCGACAGAATATTCGTGAGATTATAACCTGTATAAAATTGTGAAAAAGAAAAAAAATTAAATAAAGTTGTTCTCACTGAAAGGTAACATACCTTTTCATCTTATAGCAGATAAATTAAACCCTATCTCGTAACTAAACTATATTTGATATAAATCTAAACAAAAATAATGTACTTGTATAGTCATAATACGCATTTTTATCCCAGAATCGCTCGTTATTTATAGAGATGCTCGTCATGTTTCCATTCATGAAAAATCATAGTATGGTAAACTGTCAACTAAATAAAAACGTTTACAAAGAATACATATATGTATTTCGTTTTACGTGTTTTGAGTGTATTTGTTATAAACGATTTTGTTTCTATTACAATTTTGCATACATATGTACATGAATTGTGTTTATTTTTACACGCCACTAGTTATTACTTATTGTTAGATATAATGGATTTCTGTCGCATATTGTTTCCGTAGTTAAGCGCCTATTTTGAAAAGGAATTATGCAAATAATTGAAGTGTTTAGGTAAACATAATGGCGTCGTCTGAATGTCAAGGGACAGTAAAACTAGATATGACTTTAAACTTAAAGCTGAAGAGCTTAAAAAGTTAAGGTTACTACTTCATACTGGTGAGGACATGCTACCGCTGGACTCTAGCACTGTTAGAAGATTATTTTATTTTTATCCTATAACTATGATGGTAAGTGATGATATAATAAGATACCGTCTATAATGGTTGCTCTCTAACCTAGGTCCGTAGACAAAGTAACTTTCGAAGATTGCTGACGCTTAAAATGTATGAGTATGACGTTCCATTTTTCCATATGTTTCGATATGAAACGTCAGTCCCATACATTTTTTGAGCGTTAGCCATCTTCGAAAATTACGTTCTCTAAGGGCCCTAATAAGAATACATTCAATACAGCAACGTAACGGTATATAAATTATACGTTGTTGCTTTTAGGGTGGTTATTAGCCACGACCTAGGCCTGCTATCAGTCAGGGCCAAAGACAAATTAGAAAATACGATTTTCTAAATTTGTCTTGCTGGGAATCGGCCTCAGGACCTTTGCTAACGAAGCTAGTATTTGTACCACTATACCAAAAGAGCCGTTGTAAGTCGTAAAAAGTATAATTGGCTTTTATTATTTTAATGTTGATTTCTCCTCAATGTTTTGAAGTTTTTAATCAAATATCTCGATTTTGTTGTAAACATATACATAAATGGATAAAATTATGACGTCACTAACGTGACGAGTCCCTGCTTGATTGTAGTCACTTGATTTTTTAATTTCGTCGTCCTTGTCTCAACCAATGGACGTCCACTGCTGGACATGGTCTCACGTAATGACGACCACAAGGCCCGATCATGTGCCGCCTGGCTCCAGCGTTACCGGTGAACCTCTTTATGTCGTCTTTCCACCTTGTGGGGGGTCTCTCTACACTGCGCCGTCTGATGTGGGGTCGCCACTCCAAGACCTTCGGGCCCCAACGTCAATCGGTCATTTGGACTATATGCCCCGCCCATTGCCACTTCAGGTTCGCGATTCGTATGACTATGTCGGTGACCTTGGTTCTGCTACGGATCTCCTCATTTCTCATCTTCTCATTTCTCTCCATCGCACGCTGAGTGACTTTGAGCTTCCGCATGAGGCACATGGGTCTACACGCACTGTTCGAAGACTTTGGTCTTCAGGCACTAAGGTATATAGGACGACTGTTTAATATAATCAAGTAATAATTGTTTAGAATTAATTTAAAATATTCAATATCAATAGAATTAATGATAACTTTTATAAAACATTTTAAAAAATTATCAAAATCCCAATTCATGGAGATATAAAAATCTATATTACGAGCAACGCTTCTAGTTAATAGAGGTTGTTGTTTCTTGTTTGCGGTGTGCTTGTACCGCGGTTCACTGAACCTCGTCTAAAAGGAGTCTCTGTACTTTTTTACGGCTCATGCTGTAAAAGTAGACGTAAAATCGTTTCAGCTTTATTTGGTAACAAAGTGCGTATGGATATATTGTTTTTTTATGTAGGTTATTAGACACCTTTTAAGAACGCCTAGAAATTATACCTACAAATTTCGCGGTTTAAAAGTAGGGAAGTAGTGCGTATCCCTTATATGTTCCCTGTCTAATTAATTAAACGTGATACATGGAACAAATATTGTTGTCAAGTTTTGGTCATTCTATGCGCAGTGAAAGGAATTTCATTTTTCATATGGAATCATAATATGACAAAACTCTGGTACGATAAAAAATTAATAAGTATTTTGATTTAATAATGTTATCTTTTTTTTAATGTTATAAAAAAATGTTTGAGTTTTAAATAATGAAATACAACCTCAGCATAATATAATATATCTATTATGTACATTTTATGATAACTATTATTAGTATTATATGTCTTTTTAAATAACCAAATTAGCAAGATTTTAAAGAACGGAAATTTAATTTACCTAAGTTATGGTTTATAAGATTTTTCTGGGTTGCTTTTTTATTAAAAACTTCGTTCAAATTTAAGGAAAGGATGAAAAAGTCGTGAATCAATTTATCTCAAAATCTGTTAATTGAAATGAAATTAACAAAAATCTTCCAGCCCAACATAAAAATTTCGTCGGTAGAAAAATACTTGAAACAGATGGTTCTTAAGTATTCTTTGAAGAGTGATAGCAGGAATAATAATTTAATTAACTACTACAAATGTAGATGGAGTGGCTCCTTTATCTATTGGTTTCTCTACAAAGGAAAAAGCTTTCATAAAGATTGACTTACTTAATTGATTTATAATTTTAATAAAGATGCAAATAATGCAAATAAAGATCCTGGAAGTTGCTGTTATTTTAAATGATAATTTCCACATAGCTTACACTAGTGTGACGATAATTTAATAAATCCAAGGCCAAAATTATAAGAGTATTAATATCATAGTTAGGACAAAGTAAAAACATAAACATAAAGGAAGCCGAAAAAATGGTAAAAATAATGTTTTTATTGCTTCTCCTAATGTTAACTAACGATAAGAAAATTTTATTTGGTTTAAACATATTTCATAGTAGGTATAATAGTTGTATATGTATTATGATTTTATCGCAGTTTGGTAAATGTTACAAATTTAACTACGTAATGCTAAAATAAACTAAAGAGAAATGGGCAAGACAAGACACATAAAATTTATCTGCAAATTTGTCAAAGAGAGAGAAAGAGAGAGAGCACTTTTATTATACACCACAAAATATATATATAGAGGAAACACAAAGAAATAAAAAAGAGTGAAAAGTGCGTGCATACAAAGTACACATGTCAGAAGTGAAACTTCTTTGGCAAACTAATTTTTAAGTCTTGTTTATATTTATACAAATCTAAAACATTAGATTTCCGATACTTAGAGGCACAGAAAAAGGCAGATTTGTTAGGAATTTAATAATCATTAAAATATTAACAGTGTCAGAACTAATACAAATAATTTACTGAAATCTCAAACGATGAATTGTAAATAAAAATGCCACGTATTTTTTGTCAATATTACAAATTATTAGTTAAATTTTGCTTTTGAATATAAAATTTCGGAAAAAGAAATTTATGACATACATGATTTATATTTTATGAAAAATAGTTAATTTAATTATTAAATGACGAGTGGCAAATTGAAATTCCACATGTTATTTGTAAATATTAAAACTAACTAACCTTGAATCGAATTAGCATAAGAAACCCTGCACATCTTCTAATCTCGCATTTCATCCGTAAAAATTTTACCCTCATGCCCCTAAAGCCTACACCTAAATATCATAACAAACGTGTGTGTACTTATGTACACGCGTTAAAAGTTATACTTCTTTGGCTCTTCAAAAAACTAAAATGTTGACTATAGCTAACTTCAGGGTGTCGGTTTATTGTGACGGTGTGCGCGCGCATCGTAAAAATGTAGTCCGATCATTTTTCACTAACGCGCTAAAAGAAGTTTAACTTCTATAACATACATTCATTTATTTTTCATAAGCTTACCAAATCATCACCCGAATCAAAGTCGCATCCAAGTCGGAACTTTACAATATTTTGTGGTGAATCACTATCTACTAAAGTGTCCACACTTTGGGCCAACAATACGGACACATGTGTCCTGTTCAAATCTCTGTATGTGAAGAGATGTGCGTCTTCTTCCCGGTCCACTGGTTGGAGAACGAGGTTCTTTCTGTAATAAAATAATATTTTTTCTTAATAAGCTTATTTGTAAATAGAGAACCTAAAAATGGCCTGAATTGGTAATTAGGTATATATTTTCTAAATAGTTACTCTTTAGCTCTCCCAAAAAAAAAAACCGTAAATTTTAATCTTTATTAATATCACGTCAGTTACGTGATATTTTCGTTTTAAATATCATTTTGATCTATATAGTGACATCTTTGAAGTACTTATCGAACTATGTAGCATTGCTTACAGACTTCTATAGTAGTTTAGTATATCTTTCATAGATAGCGTTATTGACATTTTCAAAGCGAATTGATACATTTTTAGGAATATAATTTTCATTTTCACGAAAAATAAAGAAATCATAAAAAGAACGGCAACTAATTGACAGATCTAGTTTACATATTACAATATTCCAAGGATTTAAAGAACTTGGGATTTTTTATTAGGCGATTGTGTGTAGATTTTTAATAAAGAACTTAACAAATAAAATAATATACATTTACTATTACCTATTAATCTTTAAAAGTATCATTTAAATATAAACCAAAACTAATGAGGCGCGGCGTAGTTTCAGAATTCGTAATAGAGGGCACTGTTATCTTTTTTTAGTTTGGAGCGTCATTAGCTTTAGCGCTACTGACTTTTACAGCGTAACCGAGAGTTCAGAAGATAAGCCCTTTTAAGGGCTAAAAGGGCTTAACCTACTGGAAACACTGCGCCAAGGGTATCTTCTATGAGACCAGATCTCGATTTGGAACAGCGCTCACTTTAAATGGAGGACATCGGACTTGTTTGTTTTATGTCCATCATAGAGACGTACGTAAAATGTTTATGAATGAATTTATTTGCCATATCTTTGCACATAATCTAGGCTTCTATGCATGTTGCAACGGGAACAGTAATCATCTTTACTTATTTAATTACACATGTTCTCATTATATCTATAATTAAATCATCAATTCGATAAATGTATCAATGTCATGTTAGCAAAAGCAATTTAACGTATAAATTCCAATACAAGTGTTTATCGAGGTACAGATATAACTATAAACCTATTTCTTCGTCACCGACTCAACGGTTTTTAATAATCGCTTTTCAATAACAGTATATACTAAAACTGAGTCTAGACATCGTTTTCTGTCCCAGTTCACAGAAACTATAACATATAATATTACAAAAAGCGGCTTTGAAAGAAGAGTGACATATTTCAAAAAAGATAATTTTACAGAAACGCTATTTGATAATTTAATAAAACCTGTTTAATCAGCCAATGCGATTCCTTTTACAATACATTTTAACGTAATTTTTGCCAATTTGAATTTAATTTTATGACACGAAAATATGGACTATCCTGCTGTGCCCATAAATGCATACAAACCAGCGATATATGATATACATGTCTTCGTTGACTTCTAATAATTTGACGTCTTTATAAAACATTCTAATAAATAGAGAATATAACAAGTCAATTAATTAAACGTTATTTTGTAATACTAATTACATGTTTTTAAGGATTACGTATTAATAGCTATATAATTAATAAACAATGATGTCCTAGACTTTTAAATAGGTTAAGACCGGAGAAGGCGGGATACAGGGCAGCGCCTATTTGCGCACTTCCGACCACCTCCGTGAATCCTAAGTCGGTCTTATCCGCGACACCAAGGACGAATATCAAAGTTGAATCCCTGGTGCTTCATTCATGGATGAAGAGTGTTGCGCTGGAGTTTTAATGGGTATTCCGAGACCTTCTTCCTCGTCGTTGTCCACACTCATTACCCATGGACCAGGGTGTCAATGAAAGCATTTCCAAGCGAAAAAAAAGTAGTCACTGCTAAATTTCAAGTCAATAACGTATAGTGTACGAATCCCATAATTGTAGTGGTTTAAATGAGAAATTAATTTTCTTAATACTTTATTGACAGAAATTTTACAGCTCTGTAAGTTAGGTCGCAGGTTATATTGTAAGTAAGAATACACTCTACCTTCTTACAAAAAATATTTATACGACAATAGTATTGAATTATATGTCCTAGATATTATTACAAGTACACATGGTGAAGGGAACTATTTTGAAAGCTTTATTGATCCATAAGATTTCATTACAACTAGACTCAAAAAGCGAAAATAGATTGTCATTTGGTAAACAAAATTAAAAGTGCGTGCGTACAAACTACACGTGTCAGAAGTGAAACTTCTTTGGCAAATTAATTTTTAAGTCTTGTTTATATGTATACAAATCTAAAACTTTACATTTCCGAGACTTAGAGTGCGGGAAAAAGGAAGTTATGTTAGGAATTTAACGAATTTAATTGTCATTAAAATTTTAAAAGTTTTGATAATTCATGCAAATAATTTATTGAAGTCTCAAATGTAATAAATAATCATGCCACGTGTTTTTGTCATTATTAGAAATTATTGTTTAAACTTTGTTTTTGATTTTAAAATTTATAAAATACTTTTATTTTATTTTCTATGAAAAATAGTATAATAAGCTAATAACTGACGGGTAGCAAATTAAAATGCTGTTAAAACATGTTATATGTAAATATTAAATCTACCTAACCTTCAAACGAATTAGCTGAAAAAGCGCTGCACATGTTCTTGACGCTAATCTCCCGTCTCATCCGTAAAAATTTTACCCCCATGCGCTGAAAGCAGTTTCAGTTCAAAAATCCATCCTTTCTATCTTGATTTATACAACCCCAAATGGTAAGGTTTACCATTAGATAGATTAGGAAATTTATATTTCTAAATTAATCCAGAAAAACCGGGAGTCGTACCATTGGTAAAACTAGCCGAGCTTTTTACTTTATATCATGATTTCGCTTAAGAATTTTTGTAACCTCACTAAATACATTTAATCTCCCAGCATTTAATATCGCTTTAAGATTAATGCGTAATATTTTGAGTCTTATTGTGTAAAAAACATATTGCCTATCGCAATGAAATTATATAGAGAAATACGCTTTTTGCTCGTATATGAAAAGAGATTAACGCAATACATCTAGAGCTCCTAATTAAGTTTAAAATGTCAAATGTTAATGCGAAATAAGTGTCCAAGTTTCGTAATTTTATAATCTACACGAGATGTACTCGGCAGCGTCACTTGCATGGTTTATGACACCGTGGAAATCTATTATATAGCGGATTGTAATGTCAATGTTAACCATTCTTAAATCTAGCTTATACACACAAAAATATTTTGTTTCAATATTGGTTCAGCCTTTCACAAAATCTCAGCAATTAATATATTTATAGTTGGTCTTTGTATATCTATTTAAAAAATGAGGTCGAAGAGGCCAAACATATAGATAAGCTTTAAAAAAGATGGGTAAAAGGGTAGAAGACACGATTAATTAAATAAATAAGCTACTACGTCTTCATTTAAAATTAGGTTTATTCATTCAATCTACAATCCTAATTATCAGCTAGATAGACGTATATGAAACACGAGGCCAGATTATCGGGCTTAAAACATATGACACACGCATCAAATTCTTGTAGCACTTTAAGTACAAATATCGCAAATAGAGAAAGGTATTAGTTTACACATCACACTCATCAATCACGCATTTCCTTGATAAGCGTATTCAATATAATAATTGCAGTCGATGGACTTACACAGACGCACCGAATGTCGTGCACTGGTTATGTCTTTAATAACTAGTCTTTATTGCTTCACGGTCTATTTATGTTACATTTTATTTAATTTTACTATGAAAGTTTTGGTTCATTTGTGACATTATTTATACATTATTCCCACAAACTGCCTCATTGGTCTAGTGGTTAGCATGTTCTCAATATTTGCCTGAAGTTGGGAAGTTGGCGGTGTGATCCACCCCCATGCCTCGGAGAGCACGTTAAGCTGTCGGTCCTGCGTCTGATCTCTCGCTGGTTGTGTCGGATTCCCGTCACATCGGACCATGATAAAGAAATAGAGAATGCACTTGTGTACTATGCTTGCCAATCCGCAGTGGAGCAGCGTGGTGGGTCTATGCTCTAAATACACTCTCTCATATGAGTGAGGAGGCCAGAGCCCGGCAGTGGGACATCAATAAGTTGCTACTTACTTACATATACAATTCGATGTTTCCGTACCCGTAGAAAATTTGACTTAAAGGTAACCTATGATATTAACGAAATTTGAAAAGTCGAAGATATGGAATCCACCACCAGATTCAAATATTGATTACTAGCTGAACCCGCGACTTCGTCTGCGTGGAATGTTTTTTGGTAACATTTTCAT
Organism: Elymnias hypermnestra; assembly: GCA_015832385.1. Classification (NCBI taxonomy): domain Eukaryota; kingdom Metazoa; phylum Arthropoda; class Insecta; order Lepidoptera; family Nymphalidae; genus Elymnias; species Elymnias hypermnestra. The sequence continues at coordinate 807,113 of JACTOM010000330.1, forward strand.
TAATTTAAGCAAATTGTTTCACAAACAAGAAACATACTGCCCTTTGAGGGTGTAATTTCATAAAATTTACTTTTCATTATGTCAAAAAAAAATTCTGAACAAATTTTACATACCATACAATATATAGTTTTTAAATGTTCGAATTTTATTTTAATGTGAAAATTAGAATTTTTTTTAATAGCACTCCCGCAAATCCCTTTGCTGGTGGAATTTCTCAAAATCCGTTCTAAGCTGACCTCAACTCGGCAAAAAGAATATTCCGACCAAATTTCAAGGCTCTACGTCTTATGATTCTAGAGATATCGTGATGAGTCAATAGATATCTGGATATATCTAATATATATATTAGCTGAACCCACGACTTCCTCGGCGTGAAATATTTTGGGTAGCATTTTCATTAATTTAGGCAAATTGTTTTACAAATACGAAACACGTATAAATACTTCTATTTGCTGTGTATTACTGCAAAGAGTTTATAGTCCAGTTTCAGGCTCTAGACTATCGGCAAAATTTCATTTATATTACCATAAAAGATATAGTATGTAAATGTGGAGTTTAATATTTTTTAAATCCAAGTTTCTACGCCTTATGGTTTCAGAGATATCGGGATGAATCAGTAGATACCTGGATATCTCTTTTATATGCAAAAAATAATGTATACTCTTATGCAGACTAATAAAATTCGTTATAATAAGTGATTTGTTAAAAGAAGTAACGTTATATTACGACTAGGGTTGACTACGATTCGTTTTAAAACGATAAGACATCAAACTTATTTCAAAAAATATTGTTCATAATGTCAATGTAAATTCTTTATTGCTACAGGATTTCAAAAAGTTGTTAATTTAAGAAATTAGTATGAAGTTACAGTGTATTATAGTTGAACACGAATAAATAAGAATGTTATAATTAGAGAAAGTAATGTTTAAATTGTTGATATTACATTTCATTATTTTCTCCACTATAGAGTTATGTTTCGGTTGTTGACAGCTACCACAATGTGTAATTTATAGGCTTTCATGCTAATATAAACCTTTGTTATATACACTAGTTATATTTTGATAAGACTTCTCATTCTATTTTATCTATTTTAAGTTCTATTTGGAAACTTATATGGTTGAAGTATTTAATTTATTTCAAAACCGTTTTTTAATAATTTATACTAATATTATAAAGCTAAAATGTTTATTTCTTTAGTTAAATGCACTAATTTAATGAACTAGTTATGTTACCACCAAAAGAGCATCAATGAAAAATATTAGAAAAACAGTCAGCCAGTATTTTTTTAATAATTATACCAATGTTTTGAGTGTTTGGTTTATAATGATTTTAATAAAATGTGTTGATAATAAGTTGCAATAATTACTGAGTCTGGAGTAAATCTATGAATAAATTAAATACACATATAGAACTATTACGAAGTCATATGATGAAAGTTTCCGGGCCCTTTCTGAGCAAATATTGCGTAGCCCTGCTAACTCGTCGTCGCTTCAACCGATGGACGTCCACTGCTGGACATAAGTCTCGCGTAATGACGTCCACAAGGCCCGATCATGCGCCGCCTGGCTCCAGCAGCTACTGGCGACCCTCCTTATATCATTGGTCCACCTTGTGGGTGGTCTGCTTACACTGTGCTAACCGATGTGGGGTCGCCACCCCAGCACCTTCGGACTCCAACGTCCATCGGTCCTTCGGACTATGTGCCTCGCCCATTGCCATTTCAGGTTCGTGATTCGTAGGACTATGACGGTGACTTTGGTTCTACTACGGATCTCCTCATTTCTGATTTGATCACAGAATACAGAAGACTCCAAAAGTAATGACAGGATATTATATTAGAGGATATTAACTAGTTAAACAATGTTTAGTGATGCTAGCAGACTGGAAAAGTTACCCCCAAATTTTCTGAGTTCAGAATCCCTTAAAGCGTTAATTATAAAAATTTCGAGTCAAGATGTTCAACAGTAACTACAATATATTAAAAATAAGCCAGATAGCTATTTCTGTAATACAAACCTGGGGTGAACTTCTATTTTCAACACCTCCTCACCCACATCCAAGTTTTCGGGTATTCTGACGAACCTCAAATATTCTCCAACAGGATAAAAGTTACAGCCTAGAAAAGAAAATTAATGTTTATTATTATTTAACAAAAATACTGACGTAGACTCTAAGTTACCTTACTCAAATTTATAAAATTTAAACTAGAACATTAATATTATTCAAATTAGAATACACGTCATCAAGTATTAATTTTAAAAGGGCTTTCCATCAAAATTTTCTTGTCAGATATAAAAGTTTTTTTCAATTTACACTCTCCCTGCATATTTTTAGTAGTTAATAAAATACTTGCTGTTCATCAACCTAAGTAAGTTCAATTAAACATTAATTAAATTTATATTACCAACAATTTGAGTATGCTTCTAGTTATGTAAATATAGTGTAGTTGTTGTGTGTTGTATTCCATTTAGCATCGGCTGTTTATAGTTTAGTTGATCGTTCATCGGTAATTAATTCTAAAAAACACATTCTTGAAAGCTGTATACGCCTATAATTGGCTCATGGAATGCATGAAATTTATCGATCTATGCAAAAGGAGTAACTTAAATATACTTAAATAGATATGATTATAGTTTTAACATTAGAATGTATCATTATTACTAACACTAGTTTATAAGCGTTAAATATATGTGCTGTTGATGTTTCTAAATAAATAAAATATCTAAGTAAATAAATTTATTTGTGAAAAAATGACGAGTGCCAGCTATTGAAAACTCATGTAAATGGGTTAACCTTTCTATATATTAAGTTTAAGAAATTTGTGCTAGGCTCCAATAAGTTGTTTTCAAAGTCTTGTTATATAACAATTGACGTGTTTTAAGGTACACTACAAAAGATTTTATTAAATAGTTAACTAATAGTGAAATTCGTATCCATTTAAGATAAAGGAATATAACGGCGTCACAATCGAAACTTTGTGACGTGAAATAACGGCAAAGTCGTTTGTCTATTAAATTTTCTAATCTCTGTCCTCGTTTTCAAACAGAGGCTTTGAGAAATTCAATTGTCCTATTTGTTTTAGAATCAATAGAGTTCTTGGCTGTGTTGAGAAAAAATAAACGTTGATAGATTGTTGCAACGCATGCATGGGAAACGACTTGAAAGTGTACTATTCATTCATTGATAACATACATTTTGTTGGGAAACTTAATAGTGGCTACCATTCAATAGAAAGTGGACACGATACCCTTGACGAGAAATTTATTGAACGAGATAAATCCGAGTAAATGGAAGATTGCATATGACATAAAAGAGAAATTAAATGTGACACAAATTCTTTGAATAAAATATTTTGAAACAGAAAAAATCTAAGTAAGCTATTGAGATAAAGCAAATTAAACGTATTAATTTCTTAAGATGACATAAATACCGAACCGATAAGTGTAATGAATTAGTGCAAAAGACGACAATTTATTATCTTCAGAAAATATAAACAGTATTGCAGTTTCACTTTTATTATCCACTTGGCATTCGAATTACTTAGCTTTCAAAGACATTCTAGATAGATTTTTTCTAAATGTATATTAAAAAACTTTGACTTTGAAACTATACAACCGATATATAGTTTCATCAGAAAGTTAAGACCACTGAATTCACTCACTCTCCCATCTTCAAAACTATTTCCGATTGGTTGGAAATTCAACAGTTCAGTAAGTACCGATGTACTAGATAATATGCTGGAAGTACATTTATTTGAAGCCATTAATAGCTTTTAAATAATTGAAGAAAAATCGTATTATAAGTTGCAAGATTACCTAGACGATAGAAACGCCTGAGTGAACGAATTGCTCTAATTTTAATTAAAATATAGTAAACTAATATGATATTGTAATGATGATGGTAACAAAAAAAAACCTACCCCACTGAGTTTGTTGTGGGTTCTTCTCGGATCAGGGCGCGAAGGAACCCTCGTAACTTTAGATTTTAAGCCGTTCTTGAGTACCATCATCAGACGTATATTAGAATCAGAATGTGGAAAAAATAATAATTTGACGATTCAAAAGTGCTGTAACATGCTTACTTGAATAAAGATATTTATAATTTTGATTTTTGATTTTAATATAATGTACATATTGAATTCTTTCAAATATAGGGAACATATTTCATATCAAATGCATATTCTGGTTATTGAGGTTGTCCAACAACTTCTATTGCGCGATGTTTTAAAGCTTCTCGCTTCTTTTGAAACTTACTTAGAAAATTACGTGATATTCTGTAGTTGTTTTGACCGACCGCACCGCCTGACTTCTTTTTACTTTCAATAGAATATTTGTTTAACTCCTAATAGACCGTGTAATTTAAAATGAACCGCTAAATACGGTTAACATCAGAATAAATTTTACTTTTTCTTTCGTAACTTCGGAGATATCAAATCGTAAAGAAAAAATGTCGGGGATCGTAACGGTCATTAGATCGTTCGTCAATTATAGTTGAGTAAAAGAAATTAATGAAACCGCTTATTATTCTCATTAAAATTAAAGTGGCATATTGAGAAGTTATAATTCAATGAATTCAAAAAAGAGAAAAATCAAATACAATACTCGCTGTTAAATTGAAACTTAAAGCATTGTACTGACTTTTCGATGAGATTTATTCTTCTTGAGCCCATAGCTGATCACACATGATCTAAGCTAATACTTGTATTAAAATTTTTCATTAAAAAAATCATTTATTAAATTAAACTTCTTTAGGCACATGAAGCTATTTTTTTACGAATGAAACGCATGATTAGCGTCAAGAAGATGTGAAACGTTTTTATGCTAATTCGTTTGAAGGTTAGATAGTATTAATATTTACAAATTACACGTTTAATTATTCACTCGTCATTTAATAATTTAATATACTATTTCATAAATTCTCTTTTGTAAATTTTTAATTCAAAAACAAAATTTAATTAATAATTTCTAATATTGACGAAAACCACTTGGCATTTTTAATTACTATTCGTCATTTGAGATTTCAATAAATTTTTGTATTATTTTGCGACACTTTTGATGTTTTAATGACAGTTAAATTCATTAAATTATCATATCATAATAAGCATATCTTCCTATTTATCTCCCTCTAATTCTCGGAAATCTTAAGTTTTAGATTTGTGTAAATATAAACAAGACTTAAAAATTTATTTGCCATAGAAGTTTCACTTCTGACATGTGTACTTTCTACACACGCACTTTTAATTAATGTACCTATTAGACAAAAGAGAAAAAACTTTTTTCACATACATAACACATATTTAACCTGAAGGGCAGGGTTCGATTTCTGGTAATGATAATTTATGAAATTGTCTAAGTTTGGACTCTGGGCTTGGTTTGGCTTTGGTCGCGGGCAGCTATGTAAAAACCATAAGAGGTAAATTATCTCTTACCAGGTTAACGCATTTCCACCATTGACTTAACATTAGGAATAAACAAATACTTCAAGTTGTGTTCTAAAGGCTAAACTATTTATACTTTAACTTGATTTAGGTCAAAGTGTATGACGTAAAGCCAGGAACTTCCATCACTGGAAATCAACTAATCAGATATAGGTAATATTGACCTTCGTGCAAATTTCTAACAATACGCAATATATATCTGATTGAAGGAACAATGCAGTGTTGTTAGATAACCATAAAGATTCCACTCGGAGGCTTTGAATTGTAACGATAAATCTATTCCCATGATTCCTCATTACTATAACAGACGATAATCTTCAAATTACACCGGCCTGCTGTTTTATCGCAAATCTAATTTGCCTCCGATTGAAGGATATTAATTTAGTCTCAATTTGTAGCCATAGACTTAGTAATGACGTCTGATTTCCAAGTAAAATTACGAGAAAAATATGTTTGTAATGAAATATAGATCTATTGTTCTTCCATAAGTGATGTTACAGGACGAACTTCTAAGTGAGTAAACATTTCATTAAATGTTATAGTAAAGGGAGTACAGTATATCTTCAATTATAAATCAAATAAATCGTTGTTTAATATATAACCTCCGATACACTATTGCTTTATCAGAATCCTTATAATCATAGCTACAAACAACTTCGATTCACATTACCTCCAAAGCGGAATCATAACGGTTCTGGAGATGAAAAGCATTAAGGGCGATAAGGTACCTTGTAATTTGGCCTATCACTGAATTGTATAGTCTGTATGAAGCTGGGTAATATCTATCATCCTATAATGACTATTTCTAGGATAGCAGTCTCAATACACCATTTTATATAAAAAATTTAACTTGATTTAATAAATCTCTACCTGTTAATTAGAGAATATTAATAATTCCTTCTTCTTATTTTAATTGCCTTTCAAGTGTAGTAAATGTGTGTTAATTTTCAAGTAATAAGCAAATAAACCAAAATGGAGAAATCTGAAAATTAGCATTTCAACTACAATGCAAAAAATATATTGAAATGATATAGTTTCAAATTTGTAAATTACCTTTATAAAAAAATATTAAAGTATGTTGGGCTACTTTGTCGAATACATAAAAAAAATAAAAATTTCTAGTGTTTTTTGTTCATACCTAAGGAAATTGTGTATTCGAATATTATTTAGGGGCAAAGAAGTATGCCTAATTAAACGTATTATTTTAATAACGGTGACTAAATATGTCTAAAGCATTGCTGGTAAAATTCAAGTAAATATATTGCATGGATTCTATCCTTCTTTATTAATTTGAACATTCAAGATTATCTGATAAATTATTTGATTGAAATAAAGTAAGAAAATTGCAGTATATAACAATTTTTGTACATTGAGGTTTCTTCCGTTATGAATATTAAAAAAAACTACGATGGACTAGGGTCGCCTGAGTTTTGCATGGATTATTGCTACATACAGACGGAAGAGCCTAATAGGGTTAGCTTATTGGTATTGCCATGTTATTTTTCTTAAGGCGCATAGAATGCAAGAAATTTATCGATCTGTCCAAAAGGAGTAACTTAAATATACTTAAATAGATATGATTACATTTTCTTTATAACCTGCCATTAACAACTTTGCATAACCATTACTTTCCATCTCAGTTCTCACAGCGAGACCAGTTTATGATTACCATGTCGCAGAACAGGCTACCGTTAAGTGGAATTAAGTTTTAAACCTCAGAACTAGGAAGTAATTATGGTGGGCCGGAAACCTTTTCTAGACAGGTGTTGGCTCAATTGAACTGAAATTATTGCAGAACTTAATCTCGCCAAAGTAGAATGGTTAAAATTTGATGGTGAGACGTCCAATAAATCATCGGAATCTTAACACACTTCACAAAAACCTATGCGCCCGCGCATTTGTATCTTCCAACCCTTTTATATGTATTTTAGTTATTCAAAAAACGTAAAACGTAAGTTTGCAGGTGGTTTGTAGTTTATTTTCAATATAAACCAAAAAATATGAAACTGGAAAACTTTTTCATTGCCCTTTGTAGAGATGTCACAAAAAAATGTTTGTTAAAATCCATATAATAAACATTTACGTTATTAAAATTAGAAAATGTAGAATAAAAGCAAACAGTAGTATTCATTACCAACAATATCTTTTTATAAGAATTTATTGAATAAAAGAAGTTAATAAATATACTAAGAAGTAGCTCATATCTAATCTTTTTTGGGTAAATCACTAATAGATATCGTTTCACGAAAAAAATCTTGCACATTTGCTACATTATGAACATTATGAAGTGACAGTCCTGCGATTTTAGCGGTATGAAAGCAGAAAAGTACCGAAGAAAGCAAACTCACGCCCAGCAAGGCGGAACGGGCAACATTAGGCAAGGTCGAGAGCACCATACACTTTAACATAATAACTGTAACTACCTTCAACCGTGTATTAATTAGTGACGTACGAGTAAATGAAAATTTTACAAATATAACGCGGTTTTTTAAAAATAGTATCATACCGCTGCTTTGGAAAAATAGCGAAACAATTCATAAAATAAACTTTCACAGAAGAGCTGTAACAAAATCGTTGCATCGTCCAATCACATAATACCATTTTGTGCTTTTACATCACTAGTCATTTTTGCTGGTTTCTATAAGAGTTTTTGACACAAGAGAATATAGACTATTCTGGTTTCTGCAGTCTCTATAACCAAAGTTTTGAAAAGTTGAATTGTTTGAATATTCATTCATATGCTTTCATCAATAAATATAGTGATTCATAAGGAAGGTTTATATGTATAGTCGCTTGACATATAATGATAATAGGAAATGCCTTATCACGTAGAGATATAACAAAACAATGCATTATAGAAAGAAAGAAAGAAATGATAGGATGTACCTCTTTTATAGAATTGCAAAAATGTCCGCGATGGCGTTTATCTACTTTTTAAGTATAACTCATTATATATTATTTTTGGAAGATAGATGTATCTTCCAAAAATGCTGTCATTGGATAATTATTCAGGGGGAAACATTAATCCTTATCGACCTAAAACCTTTGGTTGTCTTGAGCATTTCATATACATTTAATACAATAATTTATTAACTTAATAATTCAACTCTGTTACGGTGGGTCCAAAGGGTAACAGTGATCAGAGCGATGCGGTGGTACCGGAAAGTGTCATGGACGGCAGCACTTTAAAAGGTGATCCCCTATGGGACCTCAGGGTGCAAGTTACGGTACTTCCCACTCACAGTTGATGACGGTTTTGCTGGGATTTAGTCGGTATTGCCAGTTCTTCCCCCTTGCAGAGTCCCAACTCCCAACACACTCCCAACCCCATAGTCGGGGTGCGGAAATGCACTTCCCAGCGACAAAGAAAAAATTATTTAAGTAAATATCTAAGGAGTTATTACGCGGATAAAAGAACACGGGATTCGCTTAATGCCGAACGTAATATTGGAGAATTATATTGAATAAACATTTTATTTTTATAATATCTACATTATAGAATACATTAAAACACTTCAAGTAATGTAGATGTTACAATAATTCTAAATGTAATCCAACACATTCGACGTAACAAGCTGATGAGATCCTACAACAGGCAAAACATGTAGGCATTATATGCTTTATTGCCCGTGCAAGAACGGGGCAGGTGTTTAATATAATATAAAATTCGCCCAGTTTCCATATTAACAAAATATGCCGTAACATTAACAAGTTTTATAAATGTACAGTTAGATCTAGGCGTTGGTTTATCAAGAATGTCTAGATTTAAATACAAGTTCTTATAAGACACGACTTGTTATAAAACTTTCTCTTAGTAACGATTTCGATTATTTTTGTCTTGTATTATATGGGGTCCATGCAGTTTTATATTATTGTTATTATATACTGTGTTAATGTAATGGTTGGATTATTTAATTGCGAAGCATAACTTTCGTTTCACGGTTTGGACAATACTGGATATCTACAGAATAGTTACAGAAGCCACCATAACTTCTAGATCAGACCAAATGAAATGAGGCATGGGAAATTAAGAGAGAAAGGAAACACTTTTATTGTACACCAATGATAATATTTTAGGTCTTTTATGTAATTGATCTATATCCCTATACGTTTATATGCCAATGAACTGTATAGAAAGAGTTCAGCTGTATTGATATTAATGATATTTTTGTTTATATTCGGGCAGAATTTCTCATAGTTTGCGGTATAGAGAATCACGCGGGAAACACTATTATGCACAACTAGTAATATGTAAATCATTAATGTAAAATTTCTGTTTCGAAATAAAATTGTATATTCCTAATGCTTTTACTAAAGTTGGTACACAAATTTATACGTTTTAGTTTTAGTGATACATTTCCTTGGACAGGTTTCTTATTTTATGTGGTCTAGTTTTGATATTTCTTATTTTCGTGTTTGTATTAAAACAGCGCTAATTTTTCTGTGCCAGATTTTGTTTATTATAATTCTAATTTATCGCATTATATTGTTCTCTTTATATAGAAAAAGGAAAACAATAGATAGATAAACTTTTTATAACTAGGGTTCTTTAGATGCCAGTATAAAAAGTTAAGGTAAGTAGTAGCCCATTAGCGTCCCACTGCTGGGCACAGGCCTCTTCACTTATAAGAGAGAGGGTTTTTAGAGCATAGACCCACCGCGCTGCTCCACTGCGGATTGGCAGGCATAGTACACAAGTAGAGAGTACACCTCTATTCCATCACTCTCATAGTCCGATGTGACGGGAATCCGACACGACCGGAGAGAGATCAGGCGCAGGACCGACGGCTTAACGTGCTCTCCGAGGCACGGGAGTGGATCACACCGCCAGCTTCCCAACTTTGGGCAAATATTGAGAAAATCTTAATAGAAAACTCAATATTGATTTTCAACTGTCCGGACCCGGGACTCGAACCCAGGACCTCATGTCTGTAGTCGAATATGCTAACTACTAGACCAATGAGGCAGCTAATGATGATCCCAGTATATACATATTTGCATAAAAAGAAGAACCTACACAATAAAATATTTGTTCATCTCACAATATATAACATTCATATAATTGCTATTTACATTGTATTATCCATAAGAAGGTTTATTACATCTTATGCCGGAAAATAGCCAGTATATTACTTTTAATTAGCAGTGTAAATTTTTTCTATGTAATTCAACATTAATTTGATTGATAAATGAACCTTTTATAACTTATTATGTAACCATACACGTAAGTAAATATTATAGCGTGTCGGTTAAGGCAAAAAATCGAAAGTCACTATACAGGTTCGAGGTTCTTTAACCGCAGGTGACTTTATGGCTTCCATTGCATAAGACTTTCTTTTATTTACAGTTCAGTAGTACTTTTATTGAAATTTGATGCATTAATTATCATCGGATAGAAAGTGAAAATATCCTCTAAGATTAGAGTAACCCTAATACACAACTTACACTAATTGTTTCTATATACAAAATTTTGGACAATAATCACGTTTACATGTAGTCATTACTGACAGTGAAGGGAATCTGAAGATGTATCACAGCGTGATGCAATAGTAATTGCTCACCAAAAATGCTTTTGTTCAGCATATCTCAACAACGCTCATTTCCGGTACTCGATCAGAATTAGAAATACAATTGCATAATTAATTCTGCTGAGGTGCCGCAGGTAATAATTAGATGTTACGTTGCTTTTGTTATTATTTCGTTAAAGTAATTGAGCACGAGTTCAAAGAAAAAACGCACTTTACTGTTGAAAAGTAAATGAATATGCTCATGTAAAGTGGTCTACGATAATTGGCAGCCACGGCGGCTGGCGCTATAATTAAATACTTGTCGGTTTATCCCACAGCGAAAGTGTTGGATTCGTTAGCTAAAGTCCCGGGTTTAAGTTGCAACTAGTATATTTAGGAAAAATTAGTTTATAAAATGTTTTAGAGGGGAAGTAAAGTAAGAAGCAGCCTATTAACGTCCCACTACTGGGCACAGGCCTCCTCAATCCGAGGAGCGAGGGTTTTTAGAGCATAGACCTACCACTCTGCTTTACTGCAGATTTGCAGGTATAGTACGCAAGTGCACTCTCTATTTCTTCACTCTCATAGTCCGATGTGACGGGAAGCCGACACGACCGGAGAGATCAGGCGCAGGACCGACGGCTTAACGTGCTCTCCTAGGCACGAGGGTAGACCACACCGCCAATTTCCCAACTTCGGGCAAATATTGAGAANTATTACTCCTGAAAGCGGCTGCTTCTTCTTCCGGGTCATGGATATTCTCTTGGAGGGCTCCATCTTGCATAGACCTACCACTCTACTCTACTGCAGATTTGCAGGTATAGTACGCAAGTGCACTCTCTATTTCTTCACTCTCATAGTCCGATGTGACGGGAAGCCGACACGACCGGAGTGAGATCAGACGCAGGACCGACGGCTTAACGTGCTCTCCTAGGCACGAGGGTGGATCACACCGCAAATTTCCCAACTTCGGGCAAATATTGAAAAAATCTTAAATAGAAAACTCAATATTGATTTTTGAATTGGCCCGATCCGGGACTCGAACCCAGGACCTCATATCTGTAGTCACACATGCTAACCTACTAGATCAATGAGGCGGTTAGAGGGGGGCAAGTACTGTGACCCTATTTTCTTCATGAGTAACGAATTATTATGTTTTTACTTTAATAGTTATTTGATATATTATTTTTCATCTATTTTAGTCAAAATTAGGTATGAGGAATCTGACGGAATACACCATATTGTTAAGCATATTGTTACTTCATGTTCCGCAGTACTTTGTATGTGAACTCAACCTCCGAATTTAAAACATATTCTTTTTTAGCTTTATGTCAAAGATTATGATAACTAATTGATAGTAGTAATGCTAACTTTGTTTGTAATCAACAATTAAGAAAGTAACACTGCCGGATACCGCTAGTCTCATATAAAATAGCATCAACAGATAAAAATAATATGTAAAAGTTTACTTGCAATTTCATCAATAAGCATCCGTTATATGTCATCCGTGTGACACGCCATCGTGTAACATTATATTATAATATCTGGATTCGAATCTGTAGCCTGCAATTACGACTCAGTTATGTACTGTCTGTAATCGCTTCTCGTTGCCCGGGGACAAAATTACATACGTACATTACTTGTAATATGTGCGTGTTACGTAGATTATAGTTTGTAATATACTGTTACACTTAAGTATCAAGCAATTTTCTTATAAAAGGGGAGAAATGCTAAGTAAGGTATAAAACTAGCTCTTTCAAGCAGTAATACTTGTGTAGTTCAGCATTTCGTTTGCGTATGAGTAAATCAGCACTTAGTGACCGCCTACATTGCGAAAGAATTCACCCAAATTACCAGTCATTCGCCAAAATAGATATACGTCGGAGTGTAGTCTGTAGATCGCTGGTCCGTGTGCAATAGTCTGTGGAACGCTGGCGCCATCTGTCTATCGGCTTGGGGCAGAGTCAACAAATGGCAGTCCAGCGCACGTCTCTCGTAGTTCTCGGGTGACAGTCCGCCAGAGCGGTCGACTATTGAAACAGTCGCATTCCAAGCTATTATTATTAATCAATTTATGTCAATTGATATCGGGAACATTATGTGACTGGACATTATAATCTGAGTTAATTAATAAAGTATCTGATTGCACCAACATTACCCACCAAAGCCCACAATATGGAATTATGGATGCCACTAATGACGATGTCGGCGGAGAACCCTAAACCACTATGCTTTATGCTCTCCTTCTTTCTTATTCTCCGACAGATATATATATTCAAGTAGCCTTTTACAGCACTTTTAAAACGTCAATTATAGTTTATTCCTATCATTTGATCGCCCTTAACATAGTAAGGAAGGTCGTTAATTTAAATAAAGAATAGAAAGGTCCTAATATGAAACCCTGTGAGACTCCCAGTTCAATTACTGACTTGACTGATAGTTAAACAGACCTTTTCTGTTTATGTATATATGTATGTATTGGTTAAATAGGAACTCATCGACTCTAATGTCAGGTCTGTATTGCTATAGTGACGTAATTTCCTGATCAGAGTTTTATATTGGATACATCAGGATTTAGCCAAATCACGGAAAACACCAAGCGCGTCTCGTTATTCCTCCGAAGCCTCATAAATATTACATAAGAGAGTAAGTTAGTTTTTTGATTTAAAAGAACAGTCGAGAAGTAATTAGTAAGCCATAAAAAACGTTTTCATTATTTCCTTTCAATCGGGCACATCGGTTGGATGGTACACAGTCTATAAGAAACATGTTATAACACAAGAATTTTAATATTCTAAGTCCATTTAATATGTAATGTATTAGACAAAAAAGTGGAATGTCCAGGTAAAGGCAATAAGATTCTTGAAGATCCTTTACTTGCGTCATAATATTATTCCACTTGTAAGATAATATACTGGGAAATAATAAATAGTGCGTAAATTTGTGCATGCTAGAAATAAAAAAGTATAGTTTACATCAAATAAAAATTATTGGTAAATGTAATATCTCACTGTTTTGTTAGGAAGTACTCAGATATATCTTTTTAAATTTTAAATTTACACTTATAATGAAATTAAATAGGAATGTCTGTTTGTTCTTTCAAATTAAGAGCATTTCTTTTAATGCCAATGAGTTTTAAAAAAATCTATTTTTAATATTATCTGTGTTTGTTCCTACAAGTCTCTGAAACGTTGGGACGGTTTTGAGGGCCCACAGTGACAAAAATGTAGGCGAATGACGTTATATATCGAAACTTATCGAAAAATGAAACGTCATTTCCATACATTTTTTAAGCGTTAGCAATCTTCGAAAGTCACTTCTCTACGGGCCGAGGACGTCTATAAATAATAAATAGCTATTATAACAAATGACTTAGCCAATGTCACTTTAATTTTTAAAAAAGTTTCCGAAATTAAATGTGTATGTATATGTATCATAAGTATAAGCAAGTAAAAGGACCCACGGATAACGTGCTCTCCGAGGCACGGGGGTGGATCACACCGCCAACTTCCCAACTTCGGGCAAATATTGAGGAAATATTAATAGAAAACTCAATATCGATTTCGAATTGGCCCGACCCGGGACTCGAACCCAGGACCTCATGTCTGTAGTGGAACATGCTAACCATTAGACCAATGAGGCAGTTATCATCATCATAAGTATAATGTTATAGTATTTATCAAATATATTTTCATCTTTTTCCTTATATATTGGACATACATGTTAATATTAGTTTATTTTATATAAAGACTACCTTTATGTTTAATTGCTAGTCTTAATTTCGACAAGGCTTGCCTGGCAGAGATTTCTTAGCAATAATGCCGCCCATGCATATAGGTTAATAAGTTTATTTTATATGTTTTAATTCGCTTTGCTAGCAGAGGTCTCAGATTCAAGCCCGGGTATAGCGAATTTAGAAGATTATATTTCTAATTTATCTAATGGTAGGCTTCGACCGTGGCTAGTTACCACCCTACCAGCAAAAACGTATCGCCAAACAAAGAGATTTGTATTTCGGTACGATGCTCTGTAGAATCCATAAGAGGTATATCGCCTCTTACCAGATTAGCGTGCTTCCATTTAAGATGATATCTTCACTGACCATCAGGCGAGATCACAGTCAAGCGTTGAACTGTCAGAAATAAAAAAATAGTATTTTATAATTTATTTATTTTACTCGCATAGGACGATAATTCGGACGAAACGGGAATCGAACCCAGGATCTTGGGTCTGTAGCCGAAGAAGCTAACCGTAAGATCAAATAAGCAGTTCCGATATATCTAACACAATTGCATTACGACAGGTCGTTGACGCACAGTGTGTACAAAAACGCGGAAAATGGCAACGCGACCATTCGCATGGGAGGCACATTGTGTCGGATCGGAAATCTGCCATTCCGCATTCTATGTGTATCGCTTTATTTTATACAGTTACGATCATTGGTAATAATTTTCAAAAATCTTACACATACGTGAAAATAAACATATGATTAATACAAAAACAAAAATATACAACACGTAAACCCGTAAGACTTGAAACACAACATGTACAGAACAAATGATTCACTTTATTAAAATTAGTTAAAAATGTTGTTCAAATATTAAATCATTAATTTTGTTATTTATCACTCAGTTAACAACAGTTATTTATCACAAGTTTAAATAGGTGTTGTACAGGTTTTGGAGTGAAACTTCTTTAGGGGCATGAGGGAATTTTTTTTACGGAGGAAATGTGTGATTAGCATCACGAAGTTGTGCAGCGTTTTTATACTAATTCTTTTGAAGTTAGGTAGTTTTAATATGTAAAAGTAACATGTGGCATTTCAATTTGCCACTCGTCATTTAATAATTTACTATACTATTTTTCAAAAGGATAAAATAAATGTATTATCATTTTTTTTAACAATTAAATATTTAAATTCATTAAATTACTAACATATCTTCCTTTTTCACTAAGTCTCGGAAATCTAAAGTTTTAGATTTGCATAAATATAAACAAGACTTCACTTCTTACATGTGCACTTATTACGCACGCACTTTTTTTGAACTTTGTTTATTTATTAGGAAGTCAACGTTGCATATAATATAAAATGTAACTTAATACAATTTCGGACATTCTTATAGAGGTATAACTTATTAAAAAAGTAAACTAACTTGAACACTATACATAAAATAAAAATAATTAAAGCAATAATAAATATTTATGAAATTAAATCTACAGTAACGAAAGAACAACACAACAACTTGTAATGGATAACACTTGATGTTAATACAGATGTCATGTAAACTTTAAAAACTTTGCAAGATTTTTTATAATGCTAATGGAGTACCGTGTCAAAAAAAACCGCTCATCCAGCAATTACAGTTAGAGCTTATATCTTCAAGTAAAATATATTAGAAAGCATATGTTGTGTTCCAATTGAAAAAAAACTACCTTATTCAAAGAATTAACGGCAAATAATTACACTTATTTCCCGTACACTCTTCCACAACAATACAAAACAAATAAAATTGCAAAGAAATCGCATAATCAACTGAATATGAGAAAAATGCCTTATAAATTATTGTATGAGCGCAAAGTAAGGCGCGTCCCACGACCTAGATATAAACTAGCTCTAAGCGAAATTAAACCTAAATGCGATGATATTAACCCTATGATTTCTTATACAGTTCCACGGCCGGAGAAAAGGTGTATTGAATTAAATTCAGTCGTTACAAGCTTTATTACGTCATAATACAGTTTAAACTTGTATAACTGAGGTTAATTATGAGATTATTTTAAACGATGATACGCCAGACTTCTATAATGCTAGTTAATTGGGTGGCCTATTCTATGTGAAAACTATGGTATATCACTTATATAGCCACAGATCTTTTACTATAGATAGTCATAAATCTAGTGAATTCTATTATATTAAGTTTTCCATATATAACTTCAACAGTTGTTAAGTATTTAAATAAAATAATAACTTAAATTACCAGTGTGTAAAATAATTTTAAAAATACAAATGAAATACGAAGTTGTGTTTTATAACATATAATATACAATAAACTTACTTAATATGAGTTAAATGCATGTGATAAATAGTTGAAACTCTGTATTAAAACATTCAGTATTTTTATAGAACTTGGTTTTTAAAAATCCGGATATATATGTATATTTTAATAAAGAGTACAAATATTTCTCAACAATATATTTTGGCTATGTGAATATAAATAAATAATCATTTATTTGGGATAAACAAGTAACAGGATGTAAGATACAAGATACAAGTATAAATAACAGATATCCCAAATGGGAGGCACCTCAGCATAATGCCGCATTATCCATCATTCATTTGAGTACTTATAATATTATAAGGAAATCACGGATTTTTAAATAATACGAGTATATCGTTGCTTTGTAATAGAGACAATTCAAAAATAAAATTTTAAAAAAGAATCATTTGAAAATTAAATAAAGCGTATAAATCATCCAAATTACGTAATGATATTTTGTAGTACCATAGCGTAAATTTTATTATTTAGAATATAAGTTTTTACCACAACAAAACGAACTATTCTGGAATCTGCTTTGTCCTTAACTAACTTTAAAAAAATTGTATCGTGTGATTAATCATCCAAGGCAACGCTATGAAGCCAAATGAAATTTTATTTAACAAAAATCTTGCCACGAAAACTTTAAATATTAAAAATTAACCCACAACCATCCATAATAATGAACACGTCTCACCCATTATGATTGGCATCAGGTCTCGGTCTACATGTTGAATAACTGTGTCACCAGATCTTAGATACGTGTAAGCGAGGGAATTCAAGGGATGGATATGGTTTATTTTTTCTCATGAGAAAAAAATAAATTATATCCATGATAGCTCTATCTCTTAGTAGATGCTAGGGACGGCAAAGACAATATATCTTTGCTTGAACCTACTGGGTATAATATAAATAAAAAATCTTTAAGTGGAAAAGATTTTACATAACTTTTTAAGTTTCTTATAAATACATGAATAAATAAACATATAAGGGCCTTTATCTTTTCTTATAGTACTCTATCAGTATATATCTTTCGGGTAACGATACAAATTTAAAAAAATACATAAGGGTCATTTATACGAACTGAAAATTAATTTATTTTGCAGAATGTATAATTATTATTTTGATAGAATTAACCTAAAATATTTTTTCCTATGACAATGAATAAACAAAATACTGTATGTTTTTGTTATAGATTATACTTTGCGTCTATCTAATTACACTTAAACGTTATCTTCCAGACAAAGGATTGATTATCGCGGTGCAAATCGCTCAATTTTCACAAATAAGTTCCGCTGGTGAAAGTTGGAAAGCTGCGCTTGTGAACCCCTGACCACAGCCAAGTATTTTAATTGAAGTTGCAACATTATTATTTTTATTTAAATAACGGGGCTTACGAAACATTGAGAAGCATAAGGTACATGGTTTAATAATACGTTAAGAGCATTTCGATATAGAATAGTTAATGTTCAGACTTAATTTATTATATCCTGTTGCGTCGTCGTTAGTGTATAATTAAGGTATGTCAAATTAAATAATGAACATGTGACAGTAAAAAACAAAACGTATTATAATGTTTAACACTATCCTTAAATGTTTTTACTTGATACCAGTTGTAGATAGAAGCTCAATAGAAATAAAAATTAAAGAATAAGGACAAAGTTTCTTGTCGATTTATTCCAAATAGCAAACTTTTCGAACCGGTGGTAGATTCGTAACCAACCACAAAGGTAACGACAATTCAAAAGTGTTTATTGACTCAAAGAAAAGATATTCATACTAAGATTATTTCAAAATAATATACTTACATATTGCTGACCCGACAAATGTGAATAACACAAAACAAACTTTCGTGCACATGGTCACAGTATATTAGACTTCAACGCGCAAACACTACTAACTGCGCACTCTACACAGTATTCCCGGAGTCCACCGTTGCAACTTCATTTTACGAAAGCGTTACCTGTAATCAAAAAGTATATATTAATCAATCTGTGCATTATTAATGTCGTATTTTTGACAAATCTGATAAATAAAGGACAATCAATTATATCTTTAGCGATTTAAAAGTAGATTTACTTTGATATTGTGATAAAAAAAGAGAAAGAAATCAATAGGCATTTTTTTTTAGTTTAGTTAGTTATATTAGAATTGCTGAAACAATTTTATTTTATAAAATTGTAGTTGTTTCCTATAACTTTTATAATTTCAAAATATAGAGAGGCCAGTTAGTTTTATTAATTANGTGGAAGGATGTAGTCTCTGCCTACCCCTATGGGAATGAGGCGTGATGCTATGTATGTATGTATGTATGTATGTACTAAGTTGATGATTTTGATAATAATAATATATTAAATGTTTATTTGCATGAATGGGAGTACATGAATAGGTTTTAAAATTATTATTTGCTCACACTGTACCATTCAACATTGGTTTACAAAATTTTATAGTTTAAGAGCTAAAATATAACTGACATTTTTATTTTCATTTTAAACAGTCACATTGTATAATGTTAGGTTAATAAATAGTAGCAATAACGCCAAACAAAATTAAAATATTTATATTTATCTAATCATTAAAATTTTTATAACATGTCATATACGTATTTTCATGTCTAAAGTATGTATAAGTTATGTATTTATTTACATCATAATAAATTTTATAAAAAAAAAATGTGCAGTTTAGGTTTGAATTGGTGTATTCGGTAAAAGTTTAAAAGCTTCTGGCAGATATATAGAATAATTATAGCCGCGCAATATGCGCTTTTGGAAAAAAAATTAATAGGTGTTGGAGGGATAAGAATTTTATTCTCTCTTCTACTATTTGTGTTCAAGGTTGAACTATTAACTCTAAATTAGTTTTAGTATTGCTTTAACAAATATAATTTTTGCAAAGATATATAAACCAGGTAATGCAAGGATATTGTGACTCTTAAATAGTGATCTGCAATGTATCCATCGTATGTGCTAATAATGTACAGTATTTTAAGTGACAACTTTATTATATCATACATTCATAATCTTTAACTAAGTCCTTAAATTTAAAAAAAAACTAGAGATCTTAAATCAAAAACACACGACAATCTAGGTTCTCTTTCCTCAGCTCCCATTTCATTCATTGTTTTACTGATTTTTGTAAATATACGGATAATGTAGATAAATATACGGTAAATTATACCGTATATTTATCTACATTATCTATACTCTAGAGAGTCCTTCTAGAGTTTTCCTAAATATAAAAGATTAACCCTAATAACTGATTACCACATGATGTAATTGCGCACAGTTCATTATACATAACTATATAAGCAAAATAAAGCAATAATAATCGATAAATATGTGAATAATATGTAAAAAAATAAATATTCTAAATTCAGCAAAGACATATCGCCAAACAAAGAGAGTTGTGTTCCGGTACGATGCTGTTTAGAAACCATATGAGGAATATCTCCTATTACTAGATTAGCGCACTTCCATCTTAGACTGTATCATCACTTACCATCAGGTGAGATCACAGTCAAGCGCCTAACTGCAATAAAAAACTCAGGGTTAAGACTTTACTAAACTTGTTTATATCAATTTTATCTCAATAACTACACTCACCGGTAATAAAGTTACAATTACCCTGACACGCAATAAAGTGCACGCAATGACACGATATATAGCTAAAGAAACAGCTATCCATTCGACACGGTAAGCTCTGCCTCACTAATAGCTTTTACAGATACGAGTATAAACTACACTAAATCATATTTTTTCCTATACGCAAGTAGTATTTAACAACTACCCATAAATTTCTATAACTTGCTAATACTTGCTGTCGCTTCGCTAGCAGACGTCTTGGGTTCAATTTTTGGAAGGGCAACTTTGTGACTTTGTTTTTTCTAACTCCGTCTGAGTCTTCACTGGTGGATGGCTTTCTAAGTGGCTAGCTATCACTAAAATGTGCCACCTAGCTAATAATATGCGTTTAAATAAAATGCTGTATAAAAACCATTAGATATATGACCTCTTAGGGTAATAAGATATTTATACTTATAAAATAATATATTTAATTTAAAAACAATCCTTTTTTTTCTTTCTTATGGTTTCAACAATGTTTTAATACTTACCATCAGGTTTACAATCAAACCCATACTTGTTAGCGATAAAAAAAATAAAGCTGTTACATTTTTTCAATTCCTACTATAGTTCACACACTCAAATCTTGTTAAAATTTTCAATTCTTAATAAAATTGGTTTTGTATTCATCCAATCAAGCTTAATAATGTTTTTTTTAAGTTGTAGTGGAAGACACTTAATATAGCTTTATCAAATAATTATTCATTACTTAAAATGAAATTGATTAATATAAATGTTTGCGAAAAATTATACAGCACGATCTTGTGAAAGCTCAAGTTAAAGGTTTCTACGGGATGAGTTTTACTCGTTTGTGCTAAACGGAGTAGGAAGTGAATGATGAAGAACTTAATTTTTATTTACATTACTTGTTTTAATCGTAAATTACTGTTTATGCACATATATTTTATATTTAGTGTGTAAGAAACTTCTTTGTAAACCATTATTAACTATTGCAAGTTTTAATCAGTTACGCCTTGTAAAATATTATTCATTCAATAGTTCTAAACAATAATAGTAAAAAACAAAATAGTAAGAATAAAACATACAGTCGTAACTTATAACCAAGTTTAGTTTTGTTTTCTATTAATATAAAAATAACGACATTATATTGTTACAGGAATTGTTTATGTAAAACCAATAGAATTATCATTTGAAATATGAAACAATTATCATTAGTTCCTTAGTATCGCTGTTCAATTTTTTATCACATTCATATCTCAAATATTTGCTTTAGGAGATAAAAGTAATTTTATTTAAGCCATAAAGCTGCGTAGATAGAAAAAAATATCTACGAACTTATTCTCTACATAATAAAGTAAAATAGATTTGATACGAATAAAAATACTTCACAATCTAGGAAATGTGCAAAGTTCTCAGCGGATCGAAATAATTAAACACCCCAATGAACCGTGGCAGATAATCGTAACGGGAACCAAACCCGTTACACGCCTCCCTCGGGCTTCGCGCTAATGCACCTTTGTTTTAAACTAGATGCTATTGAATTGTTTATTATGGTTAAAGTTATATTTTACATTCCAGTGTTAGCTATGTTGTAAGAGACAATTGCACTATACGGGACTATCAATGCGAAAAGCCAGGATGGCCTAGTGATGAGACGCTCAAGTATGTCTTTATAAAAATGACACGTAAGCACTTATTGTTCTTTTCAATCCATCATTATGCTTTTCGGTAAAGGAGAACATCGTGAGGAAACCTGCATAATCCTGCAGTAATTTTGGGATATACATAGCCTGCCAACACTTGAGTCTAGGCTCTAATCATCCATAAGCGAGAGAGCTTCTGCTCAGGAGTGGGACGTTAATAGCGACTGCTACTTATATGGGATTATAAAATTACAACAAATTATGACATGAATCTCCTATTACTTTATGATTCGTGTCTTAATGCCTAATAATTTCTGACACAATCAAAAGTTTATATAATGTGAGTAATCGCTAAATTTCGTATATAACTTTTAAACAATATGTTTAAAAAAAGGTAAGGTAAGATAAGTAACCCGTTAAACTTGACATTTTCCTTCTGGTGGGCATAGGGCTCATCATTCATAAAAGAGTAGATATTTAACGTATATACCCACCATGCCACTTCACTGCGTTATAAAAATGTATTAATATTACATTAAAATTACGGATTCGGTCTAGTTATAAGTTTTATACGTGGGAGTAGAATAAATTCTAGGGTTCAGTACCCTGCGCATTATTAAAGGAATGAGTGAAATATTTATTGTTCTCCATATTAATTAAATATATTTTACATATTTTTTATAACTAAGAAAAGAAAGCAAGTTGGTGCATGTTGTAATGAGAATGGTACCTGTAGATGTCATCTATGGTACTTCGGTGAGATTCGGTGATATAGATTTCGTAGATAAAGATATATAGATTACGTATTTAATTTCGTAGATAGATGATCTATAGTAGATATTCAGTAGAATTTTACACATTAATTCCTAAATATGATTAGCATTTTCTCATTTAAGATTCTATAAACACTAACCATCAAGTGAGATCACAACTGAGCGTTAACCTGACAGGAAACACAGTGACATTTGTCAAGTATATTTCTTCTAGAAAACTTGTCGGTTCAGAGACTCAGAAAAAGAGATGCGACTTCTCTAAAATTTTGATCTCATTAAAACATGTCAAAATATATCCCATTGAAAGTTTTATCTGAAGAAAATCAATAAATAGAAGGTAATTATAAAATTAATGCAAAAAGAACGACGGCATAACTAGACCCGGCAAGGCACTCACCGAGACACGTATGATGCGTAACAACATGTTACAGACGCGTTACGATAATAATTATTTAGTAATAGCAGGCGTAAATAATTGTTCACTTTGCAACTCTAAGTAATATAGTGATCTGCGACAAAATTATTTCTGTATAAGCTGGCGAATACGTGACGAAAAATGTGATCGGGCGAGGCATACCTATTCTTCTTACTTAAAGAGTCTATGATTTATAGAGGTACAGAGAAATATCTGTTTTATTTAACATACATCTTATACCATTCTAAATTAACAATTTTCAAAAATTCGTACATATTTTCTGTTTTCTCCTAGTTGTATGCTTTTGTTGTTCATAAATTTTATCGAACATACAAAAAACCCATGTACACACATAGACATCTAAGGGTTCACGAGTTTCCCTTATGGACGTTTCTACTTCTCTCTCGTAGAGATTTTAGAGTCTGAAAATAAGTGGCAACTTAGCTACTCTTTCTTA
This sequence comes from Elymnias hypermnestra, assembly GCA_015832385.1. NCBI lineage: Eukaryota > Metazoa > Arthropoda > Insecta > Lepidoptera > Nymphalidae > Elymnias > Elymnias hypermnestra. The sequence goes on from JACTOM010000330.1 coordinate 830,961, forward strand.
AAGAAGTTACTTGGTTATCCAGTTGTTTTTTATCCAGATTTGACTGTATTCGTGTTCTTCAATCATAAAAGATTTTCATGTCCCGAGAAAGTTTAGTATGTGTAAACGAAGGTTTAAACTTTCCCGCGTTCATTTATATCAGAAAGTGAGGTCGTTACGAAATATAATTCTGAAATTGGATTTTTAGATACACTTGTATGGCTTTCTCCTGTGCCAATTTTTCAAAATACACTGACAAACGACGTCTATAAATGTTTAATTGCAAGTAATTATGTTTTATTACTAAAATAAAGTATTTGGTTGCGAAATAAGAAATGTGTTTCACTTAATTCTAGATGCATAGTGGCTATAAAAACTTACTCGTTATCTTGACAAGGTATGCGCTCACGGCACTTTTAACATAGTTTAGTTTACATTACAAAGACTAATGTCAGCCTCCCAGACAGTTATAATATAACAGAAATCTTTATGAAAATTTACAAGAAGACAAATCTTTAACTATGATTTTTGTTTATAACTAGCTGCTCATTGGTCTAGTGGTTAGTATGTTCGACTATAGACATGAGGACCCAGGACAAAATCAATGTTGAGTTTTCTATTAGGAATTTCTCAATATTTGCCCGAAGTTGGGAAGTTGGCGGTGTGATCCACCCCCGTGCCCCGGGGAGCACGTTAAGCCGTCGGTCCTCCGCCTGATCTCTTTCCGGTCGTGTCGGATTCCCGTCACATCGGACTATGAGAGTGGAGGAATAGAGAGTGCACTTGTGTGCTATGCCTGCCAATCCGCAATGGAGCAGCGTGTTAGTTCTATGCTCTAAAAAAAATCCTCGCTTCTTGGAGTGAGGAGCCTGTGCCCAGCAGTGGGACGTTAATGGGCTGCTTCTTACTTAGTTGCTAGCTGCTCGCGGTATTACGATCCCACTTAAATATGGTCTTAGTGAAAGTCTTTATCGCGAAAAGGTTTGGAGATTTTGCACAGGTAATTTTTCTAATGTAAAAACAGTCATTTATTTATTATGATACAAATTCAGGTAATTAGAAAACTTCAGAATCTGATCTGATCTGACCGTTTTTAATTATAAATAGTGTAACTAACCAGACTTTGTGTTTATTTGGGTAAATAAATTGGAAAACTTGTAGGTGAAAAAGGGCACTCAAAATATTATAGATTAGTATGTAAATTTAAAAATTATTCTGTGTATTGTGGTTTCACTTAAACTGAAAACTTCTGAACTTCTAGAGTTACATTAATTAAAACCGGAAAAAATAATGGTAAGCATCTAAAATTAATAATAACAAGAATGAGAGAAGTTTCAACATAGGTACAACAAAAAATGTTACAATTAATTTTTAAAAATTCAAATTCAATTCTTATTCAAAATGTATTCATTACAAGCAGGTCTTTGCATCGTGAAATACAGGTTTATACACATATTTCAATATAAAACTGATGATGAGATTAAAGAACGACTTACAATCTAAAGTTACGAGGGTTCTTTCGCGCGCGCTGAGAGGAGCCCACAACTGACTCAGCGAGGTGTCTTCCTTTTTTTATTGACCATCAGCATTACGATATAGTAATAATTTATTTTATGTAGATTAGATCAACTCATTCTCCTACGCTTTTTGTCATCTAAGCAATCCTTCAAATTATAATACAATTTTACATTTAATATTCTTTTAATAAACAATTTGAATTTATGAAGCCGCATCCCTAGAATGTTATGAAATGATAACGAAGAAATAGCATCTGTAAATCTTTAATAAGTATGTTGATAAACACTATATGTCAATATTACTAACTAAGCCGAGTAAGTTTAAACTACTAAATTTTGCAAGTTTGAAATCTTAATTTACATGGTAATGGTTAAACTATGAACTAAATATTTCTTAAGGATTTAATATTTTTTTCGAACAGTAAACTGTATAGATAAATAACATACATACATACATAGCATCACGCCTTATTCCCATAGGGGTAGGCAGAGACAACGTTCTTCCACTTGCCACGATCCTTGCATATCTCCTTCGCTTCTTTCAATCTCATTAAATCTTTCATACAAGTTCGTCGGTTTAGAGTACTCTTGACCTGGCCGTTATTTAAAATGTCCTGGATTTGGTCCAGGAACGTTCGCCTCGGTCTTCCCCTTCCAACTTTCGCATTCANACTTGTGTACTATAAAGCGTGGTAGTTCTATGCTCTAAAAAAAATTCTCGCTTCTTGGAGTGAGGAGCCTGTACACAGCAGTGGGAAGTTAATGGGCTGCTACTTACTTACTAGCTGCTCGCGGTATTAAAATCCCACTTAAATATGATCTCAGTGAAAGTCTACATTGCGAAATTTTGCACTGGTTTTTTTCATAAACTTTTATAATGTAAAAACAGTCTTTTATTTATTCAGATACAAATTCAGCTAATTAGAAAACTTCTGAATCTGATCTGATCTGACCGTTTTTAATTATAAATAGTGTAACTAACCAGACTTTGTGTTTCATTGCGTAAATAAACTGGAAAAATTGTAGGTGAAAAAGGGCTCTCAAAATATTATAGATTAGTATGTAAATTTAAAAATTATTATGTGAACTGTGGTTTCACTTTAATTGAAAACTTCTGAACTTCTAGAGTTACTTTAAATAAAACCGGCAAAATTAATGGTAAGCATCTAAAATTAATAATAACAAGAATGAGAGAAATTTCAACACAGATACAACAAAAAATGTTACAATTAATTTTAAAAAATCAAATTCAATTCTTATTCAAAATGTATTCGTTACAAGCAGGTCTTTGCATCGTGAAATACAGGTTTATACACATATTTCAATATAAAACTGATGATGAGATTAAAGAACGACTTACAATATAAAGTTACGAGGGTTCTTTCGCGCGCGCTGAGAGGAGCCCACAACTGAGTCAGTGAGGTATCTTATTTTTTTTTGACCATCAGCATTACGATATAGTAATAATTTATTTTATGTAGATTAGATCAACTCATTCTCTCCTACGCTTTTTGTCATCTAAGCAATCCTTCAAATTATAATACAATTTTACATTTAATATTGTTTTAATAAACAATTTGAATTTATGAAGCCACATCCCTAGAATGTTATGAAATGATAACGAAGAAATAGCATCTGTAAATCTTTAATAAGTATGGTGATAAACATTATATGTCAATATTTATTAACTAATCAGAGTAAGTTTAAACTACTTAAATTTTGCAAGTTTGAAATCTTAATTTACATGATAATGGTTAAACTATGAACTAAATATTTCTTAAGGATTTAATATTTTTTTCGAACAGTGAACTGTATAGATAAATAATCTTCTTATTATTTTATTTATCTATTAACCAGCTGACCCAATATTACAAAATACAGCATCACAAAAAAATAAGAAGAAAAAATTCCGTCCAAAATTTTAAAAAAAAATTAAGGGTGCACATTACCCTATCACTAAGGGGTATGAAAAATAGATAGTAGCTGATTCTCAGACCTACTGAATACGCATATAAAATTTGGTACATATCGGTAAAGCCGTTTCGGAGAAGTAAGGTAACTAACATTGTGACAGAGAAATTTAATATATTAGATATCTATTAATTTATATATTTCATAATGCACATAAGATAAAAGCTACAAATATGTAAAAGAGATAAAAACAAACAATAAGAGAAAAGTGTGTACAAATGCGGCCTTATCGCTTAAAGCGTACTCCTCCAGACGACCTTTAAATTTTAGAAGCTAATTACATTGATATTATCATAGAGTAAGTGCAAAATCATGCAATACAATTATTATTTTGCTTTCATTTACTATAAATAATTACTGATGGTAAAACTTTTTCACATTGAGCATTTTATAAATCATTCCATTCAAATTAAAATAATTTTGAATAAGAAAACAATTATTATGTCACATAGCATAGCATTATTTATTCAGTAGGAAATTGCTTCACTTTCACATAAAAATTTTAGTTGTGTTCAAATTTTATTTTAATTTATTAAATTATACTTACAAAAAATTTTGAACTAAGTAATCCATACAGCACTTAAGACACGCTCCACTAAATTTGACATCAAGTTTCTCGTCAGAAAGCGTCAAATTCAAAATTACAAAATTTAAATATGGAACGCGAACGCACGTTCTGCGCAACGGTCTTCCATGCGACTGAGTTTGACGAACTTTGCGAGCCGCGTTCGCGCTTTGGATAAATGCGTTAATAATAAAACTTTGCATTGCAGATTACATTAAAATATTACGTAAATAGTTAGATAATTTTATGATACTATAATAATAATTAATTGATATATTATATTATGCAAAAAAAGGTATGACATTCAACTATTCACTTCCTACTTTTCTACTTTTTTCCCCTATTTAGTAAGTACTATAAGAGAAAGGCATTTATTATCGCTCCTTCCGACCTCTTCAAGATATTCATCCCTAAATCATGCATTATCCAGGCGCGCTATTTCCTAATCTGTACTGTAAAATCGTGGAACACTGCCAATATCTATATCTTCAGAATCCTACAATTCAAATAGATTTAAGGTAACCTACCTTTTAGATAAACTCATATCAACTTGGGACTCATCGAAGCTTTTTATCGAAAACACACGCAAAGCTATTATAAAAAGATATACCGTCTATAGATAAAAGACTGAAACTTGCCAGGTACAACTCCTGGAAGATAGGAATGTAATTAAACTCAGGCTAAAGAGGAATATTTCGTCAAATCCTAACGGGGAGCTGCTTCGACATATTGAGAGTAAATTCCGATGATAGACTGAAACGTATAGAAAATTACTACAGATAATCCTTGTAAGCATAGGCCATAGACCTACAGTAAGCTCACAAGCTTCTCAGAGAGGTTGCAAAAAATATATAGCCTTCCAATTTATACAATTAATGCCCATAAAAGCACATATATAATTCAAACGATAATGAAAAGCGAATACATAGCGTCTCCCTTAAGCGATAGTAAAGATAGCGCTAACGAAATATATGAAAGATATTACTATGCAAATCCTGTCAAAACACATGTCGTGAAGTGAAACAGAGCGTACATATGAATGCTTTGGTCGTGATCATAACTTTCACACAAACTTGTTTTGAGAAAGGTCAATTTGTAGTGGTAATTATCTGATGAACCTCCATTGGTCTTCAAATGTAGTCTTTGATGCTAACGAGATATATCGCTTGATATATCACACGTTAACAATTAGTGTGAAGAGTCGTGACATGGAATTAAAATTTACATCTATAGTAGAATTATATATTAAGATCACTCCAAAGATATCATGAAAAATATATAGACAAATCTATCGTGAAAATCAATAGGAAAACAGATAATACTGGAAAAATTACATCTTTGCATAGCGTTAGTTGTATATTATCCAAAATGCACTGCAATAATTCAGTATATATATATAGATTAATTAATTTACACATTTAACAGTATGGCACTGTATCGTTGTCAACATATCTTGTTTTAATCAATTAATGTCGTCGTTACAAAGATCGTGATTGCATAAAAATTTCGTTGTTTGCTTAAAGATGAAACATATGTATCAATGCAACTTGTTTCGTAATGTCAGTAAAACATTTTAACTATAACGAATAGTCAGCATTATGATAATTTATTACACACTTAATCTTCAGCAGACATTTGACCTTCTACATGCAATACCATCTAAATATTAATTCATTACTTTTTAAAATGTCATTAACAACTATTGGGTACGAAATTAGTAAATAATCTTTTAGACAATTTTAATTTATTTATTCTGACAAACTGAAACATGATATGCAATGTAAAATCATTAAAAAATCATAAGGCATTTACAATTGATTAAAAACCAAAGCCATTTATCGGCCTCACTGGCATAATAGTGCGAATACTTATTTCGCTAGCAGTATGGTCTTAGGTTCGATTCCTCTGGTAACAACCTAGTCACTATACTAATCGTAACTATCTAAGCTGTAAATATTCATCACGTTATCAGCAAAAACCTGCCGACATGTAAAAGAAATGCTTTCCTGTACGATGCTGTGTAGAAACCATTAAAAGTTAAAATATCCTTATCAGATTCCATGTGTTTGTTTTAGATTGCCGGCACTTGCCTCCAGGAGATATCGCAGTCAAACACTAACCTGTCAATGATACAAAGGATATAATATTTATTAAGAGGTTAAAGAATCGCGCGGTACAATTATAGACGGTACCAAGAAATTTATTTGTCTTATTACTCTTTTCAATGACGGCAAATATTGCAACGAAATTACTCAACACATCAGTAATTCTGGGATTGATATAAACAATCTGCAAACCGGCAGCATGGTGGGTCTCCTCCAAACTATCTACCCTATACTCGTAAGTGAGATAGTTAATACCCAGGAGCAGGATACGTTAATAAGCTTTCACTTAGTTACTTTTCCAGTAAAATAATTAAATTATCGATTATAGGATAGCATATTTTAGGGACCACATTTTTGAAGTTAAACTTCTTTAGGAGAATGAGGATAATTTTTTTACGGATGAAACGCGTGATTAGCATCACGAAGATGTGCCCCGACTTTTATGCTAATTCGTTTGAAGGTAAGTAGTTTTAATATTTAAATATAACATGCATTTTATTTTTAATTTGCCAGTCGTCGTTTAATAATTAAGTATACTATTTTTCATAAAATATAAAATATTTCATAAATTCTCTTTCCTAAATTTTAAATCCAAAAACAAATTTTATTTGATAATTTCTAATATTGACAAAAAACACGTGAATTTTTTATTTACAATTCATCGTATTTTGAGATTTCATTAAATTATTTGTATTAATTTTCAACACTTTAATATATTAACGACAATTAAATTCCTAACATACCTTCTTTTTTCCGTACCGTAAGTTTCGGAAATCTAAAGTTTTAGAATCGTATAAATTTAAACAAGACCTAAAATTTAGTTTGCCAAAGAAGTTTCATTTCTGACCTATGTACTTTGTACGCACTGTTACATCCCTAAATTATATATTAACAACGCTGGCCTGCAATTATCGACTGCTGAGTCAGTCAAGATGTTAACAATCCGTCAGCGATATATTGCTATAATAACCATAACTCTGCTTCAAAGAGTTACTGGTAGCTCTGGTAATTAGTCGAATTACTGTCCAAGACTATGAACCTGATTTCTGCCTGCCGGTCTGGACTAGTAATAAGGCTATGATCCTGACCATATAGTTGCCGATTTTGAAGGACCTCGTAAGTCGCGGAATAAAGTGATTCCAGTAAACTGTCAAAGTTGCGAGAATTATAAATATAAATGTTAATAAACTAAGTTTGTAGTTCTGTTTTCTTTTATAAACACTGAAGGCCCCAGACTAGCACGCACTTTTAATTTTTTATCTACTTCTACAAAGAGATACCTCACTTTGACACCACCAATACTTAGTAACGTTAAAATTGTAAAATGTGAGAATCTAGTGCATATCCACTTATTTACGCAATGCTTATGTTAGTTGTTTAACATGTGTTTTACTGACTGAACCAGGTATTTAATCAGCAATATACTTTGTTTTTTCATTAAATTATCGTGAAGCTAATCACCTGAAAAGTGTATAATTAGTAAGATATTGATGCTGTTGAAAACGTTAATATTTATTTAAGTATTATCTATAATTCAACACGGATTTGTCTATTGCATAATAATGTCCTCGAGACATTTCTTTTTATTTGTATACTTTATTGCACATCAAGAAATAACAATTTAACAGTTAACTTACTAATAAATACAAAAGGCGGTCTTATTGCTAAATAACGATTTCTTCCAGACAACCTTTGGGCTTAAAAAGCAGTGAATATCGAAGCTGAGGGGCAATGACATAAACATAGACACTAATAATAATAACATACGCATATAACACATGTATTATTTATAAAATTTTCAAAAAAATAATGTTAACTCTTTAAGGAGAGGATAAAAAAATGTTTTCTTCACTCAAATTCTATTATACATCATTTGATAAAGAAGTTAAATAGGAATAAATAAGAATTACTACAACATACAAGAATATTATAGACAAACAATTTGATAGAACAATGACATGGCGTAAGTTTAGTTATTTTATTGATACAAAAATGAATAAATATAACTATAAGTCTTGTATACAATGCTAAATGCACTAAACAATAAAGCAAATACACTGTCTTCATTAAAGATAAATTACTTGGATACCTAAATTACCTAATTAATTTCTAATTTATTTATAAATCATTCATGTTTATTAAGTGAATCTTACGGTTACTTAACCAGGCAGTTACTCAATCTTTTGTGAAATACATGGTTAAATCATTTATAAATACGGTAGATGACCCTTGACCGAACCTCGTTCGGAAGAAATTTGCTAAAATGTTCATATATTTGGCTAATGCAATATATTTATTTGTCTTATGTATTACGTAAAGGCCTAGATGGTCTAGCCGTTAGGTCATTGGTACAAGGATGTGATTAAGGTCAGTTTCCTTCTTTTGCTGTTTATTATTACATCGAGGGAGGAAAAAGGTTGATTTATTCAAAAGTGTAACAGTGATCGGACCAGGAGTGGCCCTAAGACGGTTTTATTAGTAAGGTAATAAATAATACGAAAATCGTTTAAAACTCACTGACTCAAAATTCTTCACGATTTACTTGAAATTTAACGAAGTAAGTAGTCTATTTCTGAAATGATTTCCAAGGGATTAAGAACGACCCAGATGGAACCGTGTGGATCAGCTAGTTATTTATATGTTTCTTGCAAATTCATCACACTTAATACCCTCAATTCGAATCTAATTCAACGTTTGCATTACAGGTTGGGTTAGCACCCTTATAACACAGTATAATAATTAAAAATACTACGCAGTCATCCTAACTACTTTTCCGTGGGAACTGCGTGCGCAAGTTTTTGCGGCCGTCCATAAGTTCAGGTTGGCAGCGAGGATACGCGGACTGCAGCCTGATGACGATGAGGTCCGTAGCATCAGCGCCCGAGCCAACCGGGCTCGGTTTGAAAGGTGGAGCGTAAATTCAGGGCCCCAGTAGCGGACGTGGCCACTGTGGAGGTGATCCGCCCTCACCTGAAACGATGGCTTATCGGGGAGCATGTGTCGCTCTCTTTTAGACTTCTAGGTTCTAATCGGACACGGCTATTTCAGAAACTCCCTGCACCGCATTGGCTGTGAAGAGTTGCCATGAGTGTGGTGCTGCTATTGACTCAGCGCACCACACTTTAGCAGAAAGTGCAGCCTGGGAACCTTAGACTCATCATCTAGTGGCGTTGATTGGCACAGATCTTTCGCTGGAGAGCGTTGTAGGCGCGATGCTCTTCAGTGAGAGATCCTGAGTGGGAGTGGCCTTCTTCTGTGAGACGGTCATCTCGCTGAATGAGCGAGAGAGGAAAAACGCAGTCAATGCTTCCTCTCACCGACGACGCAGGCGGGGTTCTAGACGTCGTATATTTGCACCCGTTATGCCGCCTTTGCGAGCACTTGTCCGAATTCATCTGGGACATCAGAGAGGAATGCGCGAGCGCTCCTCCAATGTTCCATTAATGAATAAAGAGGGTTCCGCTGGGTTTTAGTGGGTATTGCGAGTTCTCCCTCTCGCCGAAACCCACACTCCCGAAACTAGTCGGGTGCATATTAATGCATTAGTACTTCCCAAAATAAGTCATCCTCATCACAAGTTACGGAACGAAATGTATATAAAGCGTACTTCCAGTAGTAATCCTGTGCTTTTCTTATTCTTCTAAACTGGTATTTAATAACATGGCTATTTCTATTATTTAATGACACTGTATTATATGAAATTCATGCTAAAGCCACTCCTAAATTGAGATGGTTATATAACAGTATTATAAAAAGTCACAGGCCTAGGAAATTAAGGCCATTTCACTTTTCAACTCACCTAACAGGTTTCTGTAATAATTCATACAAAATACTCGTAATGTGTTATGCCATAGTAATCAATAGTTTCGCCGAAATGTCAATATAGTCATTCGACAAGATAGTCTTGTATATACTTAAACTTAAAAATTAAAATAACATTACAGTAATGTCTCGAGTCCTGAGTGTTGGCAGGCCTTATATTAATTAGAGACTAAATATCTTCTTATAAACACATCATAAAGATCACAGATATATAACGGTTAGAAAAAAATCTTTGTCCTTCTATTACATTATCTTTACATTTTTGACAACAATTACGATTACGGGTACAATAGAAACTGTTGTCTCATGTCTGCGCTGCGTATTAGCATTTTTTCCTTTGTAGCTGATGTACAACGTCCAAAATCATTTGCACTCTTACTTTATTCATAAAAACTTCTAAAGATTGAAATCTTTTTCACCTTTTCATTCAGTATAAAAACTTTATATACCCAAAAATTTAACAGGCGACTTCTATTTATACAATTACCAAGGCCACTGTTTAATTAGTATTAGATGTTAATCTATCCAGTGTTATTCCACTTCTCGTTTTACCCATTCCCGTTATGACCAATGTCAGAATTCAAGCTTGTCACTCATATTTAATTACTTATGAATTTAAGATCTTGTTTCTTTACAGTTGTACTGTAATATACCATATCATATGTTATATACTACTTGGGCTTCAAAAGTTCAACATGATAGAATCGGTCGTTACTTTGTGAAAGTGTATGAAAAGAAATGCAATCAATATTAATTTCCACTCATCACCGGAACATCCTCAGGCGAAATAGGCGACGACGTCTTACTGTCATAGTTCAGTTCTTTGTTTGCCGTTTACTACCATTTACATAGTAATTTCGCTGTCATTGTTTGTCACGAATTTTTGCAAAAGAACACATGAATTTGTTTATTTTTGACTGAGAATATCTGTTTGTTATTTCTTCCACCAAAAATAAATAATAAAATAAAAAATACCTCAATTCCTCCGAGATCTTCAATTTGTTAGCACGATTTTAACAAGAATTTCGCTTGTTATAAACAATATTATATTCAATTTTTATTCAAAAATTTCCATGGATATGGGAAGTCTGAGATGAATTTAGCTATTGTACAATTTGAGTATGCGTCGATCCCTAACGATAAGTAACCTTTTGTTTATCTTTACACCCACAAAATTACGTCGCCAACTTACATAAAAACGGATGGTTTAAAGTGCGTGAGAAAGTTCTAATTAATATTGTATTCTTGCAAATCATATGCAACATCATTCATGAGTCGTGGTTATGGAATAACTGTATATTATAACTGTTGCGTGTTTCGTTCCTTTTTCCTGGTTATAGTTACTGAGCAGCGTGCCCACTGAGCAGAATTAAAACTTTTTTTTTTGAAAAGTGTCTATTACCAACCTATTAAGATATTCGTTTAGAGCCGTAATAGTCTACTGTATAATATATACGTGGCTTCTCATTAAAATACGCCTTTTACAAAGGTTATATTCTAATATTGAAGATTATTTAAGCGATTAAAATATTTGGACTTGACTCTGGTTGAACACACCAGCTAAATATTACGGAGTAACTGTTGGAATTCTTCTCGGTTTCTTATCTTTCCGAACCAGTGATAGACGTCTAACCAAAGGACGGATTGACAACTGACGATTCGTGTACATTTTAAGCCTACCGGGTAATAATAATAATAACTTTATTTATTTAGGCATAAAGAGAGCGTTGAGAAGTATGAGTGGATTAAAACTGAGTGACAGAGTAAGAAATAGTGAGTTAAAGGAACGTTGTGGTATAAAAGAAGACGTAGTGACTAAAATTGAGAAAGCTATGCTAAGATCGTTTGGGCATGTAGAGAGAATGAATGAAACGAGACTGAAAAAAGGGATTTATGAGTCAAGAGTGAATGCGAAAGTTGGACAGGGTAGACCAAGGCGAACGTTCCTGGTCCAAATCCAGGACATTTGAAATAAGGGCCAGTACTAGAGTACTCTACACCGACGAACTCGTATGAAAGGTTTAATGAGAATGTAAGATGCGAAGGAGATATGCAAGGATCGTGGCAAGAGGAAGAAGGTTATCTCTGCCGACCTCTATGGGAATGAGGCGCGATGCTATGTATGTATGTATTACAAGAAAGATACAGAATAAAAATACCCTAGACCCCTAAACTAGGTAAGCCCGTGACTTAGGGGTCAGTGTTTTCCCAAGTTTATAATTTATTATACACCTAATCTACTTATTCAGGGAAAATTAAAAATGAAAACTTAATCTAAAACTAAAACATAAGATAGATAATATAAGATATAAAAGTAATATAAGTGGTTGTATTTGTGTATGTGTGCGTACAAGTGTGTGTGCATGTGTGCGTTCGAATCCTTAGCAGACTTTACTAAGTTTTCTTTGTATAATTAGCTACCTAATTGCTGTTTTGAATCTTACTATTATGTTACTTGTGTTATTTAAAAACATACGAAATATAAATACGGTCTCCAGTTTCAGTATTTATAAAATAAACCTATAAAAAGATATGTTTATGTGATTTACTTGTTTCCAACAATTGTTATTATGTGAGATGATGTCTCACCGTTAGCGTGAAAAGCTATTGAGTACGTGTTTACAAATGACACAGCATTAGAGGGACATTAGCGAAATCCAAAGATAACTGTGAACAATCACTTTTTGTATTACATCAGGCTGACATAACCTACGACCCGCGAAAGTAAGAGTCCAAAGACCGGAACTACAGAAATGTCGCATTCAGGTAACATCAACAAAACAGTGGTAGCTCGCATGTTAGTGTGAACCGCTTGTGCTCAATCACAAACACTTAATTTTTTTTTTATTGAATTATTTTTGAAGTGAAACTTCTGTAGGCGAATGAGCGTAAAATTTTTACGAATATCACGAAGATATGCAGCGTTTTTATGCTGATTCGTTTAAAGGTTAGGTAGTTTTAACATTGACAAAAAAAACGTGAAATTCTTATTTAATATTCGTCATTTGAGATTTCAATCAATTATTTGTATTGATTTTCGACACTATAATATTTTAATGACAATAAAATTCATGAAACTCCTAACGTATATTCCTTTTACCCTCCCTTTAAGTCTCGGAAACCTTATGTTTTAGAATTGTATAAATATAAAACAAGACTTAAAAATTAGTTTGCCAAAGACGTTTCACTTCTGACATGTGTATTTGTACGAACGCACTTTTATTTTTTATTTTCTTTAAATAAACAGTTTACATGGAAGTAACTGTTGATAAACGAAATAGAAATAGACAAACGAATCAATGTAAATGTTCTGCATAGATTACTTTAACGTAATTCTTATTCGAAGATACATGATTATCATAGTGATATTTAAATAGAAAGTCCTCCCATGCTTATTAGTTGCTGTTTCAAACCTTAAATTTCAAAATGAGTCAGTTATAATATAAATATTCAATCATTAAAAGTATATTATATTTATTGATAATCTAACAGCATTTATTACGTAAGGCACTTAAATATTAAGTAGTTAAATAGCAGTCTATTAAAATCTTACTGTCGGGCACTGGCCTCCACCCTCGTAGGAGAGAGGCTTTTATGTGTATAGATTAAACCCTGCTCTGTTCATATTAGACATCCTAAAAATACCTTTAGTTTAGTTAATTAGTTCACCGAAATGATGAATTTTAAATTACAATTGGGCACACTACACTTTGAACCTGAGATTCTTATTAAAAATTCCCGTATTAAACCAATAGGCTATCATAGCTCTTATGTTATGTTACAAATTGGCAGTTTTAATAGATACAGTATGTACATTATGCTTATACCATTATATATTACATGATACACTACACTACATTTAAAAATGCAGGATTAATTCGTACAGCAAAATCGATCAATTTTCACCGTTATTCAATATTAAAGGAAATCTCTCTGCTCTTCATCTATCAAAGTCAAGGTCCATTTATTCAAGTAGGGCTTTAATCATCATTTGCTTTCCTTATGATAAAGCCTTTTTTCTTTATACTTATATATTGTACTTACATATATAAAAAAACTCTTGGACTCTTGAATGTTTTGTACATAACAAAATATTTTAAAATAGGATATATTGTAACCTATTAGAAATTTATGTTTGAATTTTATTAATATGGCACTGGATATATTCAAAGAATATTATTACGTGTGAAAATGGTAGAAAGTGCTTTTGCATAGAAAGTATATTTCCTTCAATTATATAATATGTAAGAATTGTTGTATCACAGGATATCCAATGTGATTGATGTCAACATCACTGTCAAATTATGTAAGGTAATCTTATATCTATCTATGTATGTATATAAAACTATACTATTCAACCGTTTTTGATGAAATATCTTTCGCTTGATTTGTTCCAACTCAGGAATTGACGGGTGACATTTTAATTTATAATAAAAATGCTGCGATTTATTGTTTGCCCGATAAATCGTAGAGTATATGTCTCACTGTCAACTAAGTTACATAATAAAAAATATAAAAGTATGTGTACAAAGTAAACATGTCAGAAGTGATACTTCTTTGGCAAATTAATTTTTAAGTCTTCTTTACATTTATACAAATCTAAAACTTTAGATTTTCGAAACTTAGAGGAAGGGGAAAAAGGAAGATATTTTAGGAATTTAATGAATTAAATATTAAAAGTGTCGAAAATGAATATAAATATTTTATTGAAATCTCAAATGACGAATAGTAAATAAAAATGCCACGTGTTTTCGGCAACATTAGAAATTATCAATTAATTCTTTTTTTTGAAGTTAAAATCTTGAAAACAGAAGTTGTGGACGAGAAGAAGTATGACGAGTGGCAAATTAAAATGCTATTTTTTATATGTAAATATTAAAACTGCCTAACCTTCAAATGAATAAGCATAAAAAACGCCGCTTTCACTCAGTCACTTCAACCGATGGACGTCCACTGCTGGACATATGTCTCACCTAATGATGCCCTCTGTGCCAGATCTTGTGCCGCTTGGCTCCAGGGGCTACCGGCGACCCTCCTTATGTTGTCGGTCCACCATAAAGGGGGTCTGCCTACACTGCGCCTTCCGGTGCGGGATAGCTGCATAGCCGCCATTCCAGCACCTTCGAACCCCAACGTCCATCGGTTCGTCGGACTATGTGCCCCGAACATAGCCACTTCAGCTTCGTGATTCTTAGGGCTATGTCGGTGACTTTAGTTTTTTTACGGATCTCCTCATTTCTGATTTGATCACGTAGAGAAACTCCAAGCATAGCCCTCTCCACCGCACGCTGTGTAACTTTGAGCTTGCGAATGAGGCCCATAGTCAGCGACCACGTTTCCGATCCGTAGGTGACCACTGGCAACATGCATTGTTCGAAGACTTTGGTCTTTACATCTGCAAAAAAACGTTGCACTTCTTCGTTATTCTGATCACGCGTTTCATCCGTAATAATTTGACCCTCATGCGCTTAAAGAACTTCTTTAAAATAAAATACGCCTTTAGTTCTTTTTTTATGAACTTAAAGTATATTCTCGGCATGCGGTTTTCCTTCCTCATAACTTGTCTTTTCATCTACACCGATCCTTTGCTATACTTAGCCAATATAGTAATACTACTTTCTTCAGGTTCCCATCGCTTTATTTGTCTTTCTTTACTTCTTTTGTTTTCCCTGTAATACTATTCAGTTAATATTCTGGTCTATTTTTCCTTCTTTTCTCTCATCATGTGCCCCGTCCTTTCCCATTTTTTTTTCCAGACTGATTGTACTTTCCCGAAACTAAGATACCCAACAGATATTATAGTGCCGTACTTTATAAACGGAAACGAAATTGCACGGGTCAGCTAGTTATTTATATATTAAACATAATTTAAATTTATTTCATTATAAATAGTGACTGTAGGTCATTAGTACTAACAGGCTCAAAATACACGATCTATAATGGAGGAAAATATATAATCATGATCTCATTACGAACGTATTTCTACAAATGAAACTTTAAAATACATGTTGTTTATTTAACAGAATTGGTATTAGTATATAAGTGGCATGATCAATATATTATGGCTTTATAAATTTAATTCTAAAAAATATAACAATGAACTAAAAAAAAATATAACTTTATTTCTAAAAATATTCTTTATTCAAGAAGGCCCAAAGAGCACATTTGAATCGTCAGGAGTCTGGCCGTTGGTAACAAATCTACCTCTAGTTCGGAAAGTTGATTTCGATGAAAAGAATCCAGCAAGAAACTCAATGGTTACTCTTTTAAATATAGTTTTGTAGTTTCTATCGTGATATTTTTAACATATTTCTTAAAATTATGTAGAGCCTAATCCTAAAATGATCGCGGTATCTTCTTAAAAGTGCGTATGCTTAACCCGATAAATGACTTCTGAACTTTCTTCACCCTAAATAATGACATTACAAGTTTGTTTTTTTCTTGTATTTAAATTATATAAACTTATATTTTATATGCATATAATAAATAGTAAAAAAAAACAAGATTCAAATTACATTCCGAACTTCATATTTATATTTTATAGAAAGATAGTATGCTTTACGGAACACCACAACAATTCAAATAATTCTAGTGTACAATGGGCAGTCTTATCGCTATTTAGCGACCGATTCCAGACAACCATCATAACTCTCTGACTCTGCAATTTAAGTCTCAAAAAGTAACATACAGACAAAACGAGTTACGCGATTTGACGATTATGATAAAACTTTGAACACTTTCGTGATTTTTACTGGTATAGTAACATCAATATACGATTACAATAGTAGTTGCGCAAGGTGTTGCAAAATACTGTGGTAATTGCAAAATACGAGGATTAATAATTTTTTATATAAATTACTAATTTGTATGTGATTAAATGTCTTTTTAATGTGCCTGGTCAGGTTGAATTGAAAATACGCGAAATACGTGGATAACATTGTGAACCACGGGGAACTAATGAAAAATAAATATAAAAAATTAAAAGTGTATGCGTACAATATTAGTATTCTTTGGCAAACAATTTTTAAGTCTCGTTTATATTATTTATTTCAAATCTAAAACTTTAGAGGGAGGGTAAAAGGAGGATATGTTAGGAATTTCACGAACATAATTGTGATTTAAATGTTAAAAGTGTCGAAAATTAACACAAATAATTTATTGAAATCTTGAGTGACGAATTCTAAATAAAATTATTAGAAATTATTAATTAAATTTCGTTTTAGAATTTAAAATTTAGAAAAGATATAATGAAAAATATTATATTAAATTATTAAACGACGAGTGTTAAATTAAAATGCCACGTGTTACTCGTAATTATTAAAACTACCTAACCTGTAAACGAATTAGCATAAAAAACGCTGCACATCATCGTGACGTGTTTTATCCGAAAATTTTACCCTCATGCGTCTAAAAAATTTATAAAAGTCTATAAAAATACATATTCATCGGGGGCTACTGTATAAGGTTTAAATGCTACAAAATATTTTCATAATTTGGTTTCCAAAAATCCAAATAAAAACTGTTCTTTGAACTACTTTGTGCATAACTATCACTGTAGTATTGGTTTTTATTGTACAAAATAATAATCGCATACCAAAATTCTACTTCACTTTTCTATTTGCGTTACTAGATATTTAAACAAAATATTATAATATATGAGGCTGTTCTTATTCGCTTTTTTGTTGCTTAAAAATTTTTGTATCACAATCTAACATTTTGTCGTATTTATATCTTCTCTTCGATCATAAAGCATTGCGATAACCAAAGAATATGTCGTAACATAGCATTACATATACAATGGTAAATTGTCGGTCCGTAAAATTATAGCAATATGATGTTTCCTGCACCTGCAAGCAATTTGCTGGCTTGTGACATCTTATACATATATTGTACTCCTAGTTTATGAGCTATATGCCCACCTTGTAGGTACTTTTAAGTTAAATAAACATAAACTTAACAAATCCTTTTATAATCAAAGTCTTCGGCTGGAAAAACTTTTTATAACCGTTACGAAAAGTTGATTCTACCGAGGAAATACTGGTAAAAAACGCATTTGTTTTTCTTATGCAATGAAGTTTAACATTATCAAATTTTCATTGAACCCTACACCAGAAAAGCATACAAAAATACTTAAATCTCATTCATCACCGAAGCAAAAGTTGTCTGCATTCTATACTGTGGGGTGATTAATTTATTACATAATGAAGATTTCGATTATTTCAAACACTACTCCCATTAAAAGGAATATAATATTCAAACTCTATTGCATTATTTAGGAATCTTACATAAAAGTAAGAATTAAAATGAAGAAACATGAACGAACTTAACTAAAATTTTTGAACTATTTTTCATCTGAAAGGATGGAAGGTATCTTTATATTAAATTACGCAAGAATAGATTTATCTTCCCCTATTCCTCAAAATCAGGACATATAATATTTTTATCCCTTCCTAACCTCTTGGGATCCTTACGAAATAAATCTTTATAGATCTGAGATCAGGACTCCTACAATTAAAATTTTGAAGAAATAAAATAAGACCGCCTTTTCTCCATGTGTTTATGAGTAAGTTTCATGTCTTAATTTGATGTTGTTTCATGTGCAATAAAGTATACATAAATAAATAAAGATAATCATATTTTGAGCCTCACTGATGCCAAAAAAGTATATGTCAAAAAGTCTAGGTGTTTAGCAGCACCGCTGAGCTAGATTTTTTAAATTGATTCTAACCTTGTAAATATTTGTTTTGAAAACTAGCATATTACAAGACCAGTTACAACATACACATCATCCTTTCTCTCGGGTGTCAAAACTTTACCACTATAAATCGCTCTTTACACTTAAAGCCGAACCTATCAATATAATAGCTACTTGTCAAAATCTGACTTGCATTAGGAATAATATTTACAACAAAATTAATTTTATAATCTAAGACTTAGGGTTTATTTTTGATAGAAATGTTTTGTACACACACAAGTAAGACAGCGGCAAAAGTCGTTAGCTGTAACGACTGTCATTTAAGTTTTTGTCGAATTACAAAAAGCTCGTAATTGTGCTGAGTGGGACTGGTTATTAAGTCACTCGGTCATTCGTTTACTCGTATGTGTCGAAATTTTTCACTTTCACTCATGCGCTTCAATATAAAAGAATTACGATATCATGGATATATTTTAATTTAACAAACAACAAATTAATCTACATGTAATTAGTTTTAACCGTGTTTGCTTGACGGCATGTCTTTGCTGCTAGCTTCGGCTGTCCAGATCAGATCCATACAAATAAAAAAAATGTATTTCCCCGCTACTCTTTAATTCTCGGGAATTGAACTCAGCACCTCTGCTAGCGAAGTGAATACTTGCATTATTGCGCCAGGGAAAACGTTGGATTTTTCCAGGAGCGTTTTTTTATATATATAAATTGTATCTTGGGTTATCTGAATCAGTACTTTAATCCTCATATATTTTCGTAATCTAATGCATATGAATTGAATCAGAATTATTTAGATAAAGAATAATGGGACGAAATTATTTCGCACAGATTAAATATTTGGAAGAACGCATTCTGCTTCACGCCTATTTTACAAGGAATTCGTTTGACATTTAGTGATATTCGTCTGACATTACAAGACAATACTAACAGTACTAACAGATAACAGAGGCATGAAATATGAAAAAAAAAATCATTCATATTTCCGGGGAAATGGTATAACCGTCAGCACTTCAATATCTAGATGCTCTAGACATTAAGTTACGCAATTTTAGACAAATAATAAAAATTATTACATGCATATTTTTCTTTTGAACACAGTATTTAAAAAAAAAGTGCATGTAATGCCACATATTTAGATATGTAGTAAATCTGAAATAAATAAAATAAAGCAATTTGTCACATTACATTTTGTTAAGAAGTATTTATGACAAATATTAAAATTGAATTCAGTTGAAGAGAAAAAATAATGCAAAGCGTTAAGAACGCATAGTTTTTGTTTAAAAGAATAGAGACTAAATATTTGGTGCAAAGGGCCATCTTATAACAGCCTTTGAAACCTCTTACAGTTATGAGCAAAGTTTGATTATGAAATACCAGTTACTTTAATGATTTAATACTAGATGGCGAAGTATGTTCCCTTAAAAGAACTGCTAACAGGTGGCGCTATAATACCAGTAACTCGCGCTATGATAATTATTCAATATTATTTAAAGATTTAAGGTCTCTTTATATTGTCGTGGAAAGGAGTTAGATATTAAATACACTAAGATGCAATCCAAAAACCATTTAAGTAAACTTGGAGAACTCATAGATAGAAACTATGGCAGGTTACAAAAATTGTATTTCCTTATGTACAACTTATTAAATATTTACAGCAATAATAAAGAAAAATTCATCTTGTTTTAGAACCCGCACTCAAAGTGATGTAAAAATTATTAGCACGAGCAGGTCTGATGATTCAATAAAAGGTGATGAAAAACAATTTATTTGTGAACCCGTTTCACGGGGCATTCATTTTACGACACTAGAGAAATGGAAAGCAAAACAAGAGGTGGTCATAGATTTGACCAACGATCTTAATTAAAACAGATTATAATAGCTTTTATATTATAAATAAAAGATTAAACATCTGACGGCATAAAGCGATTGTATTATTTTTATATGTTCTTTAAGAATGATATTAGAGAAGAAATTGTGAAACCCTATTTAGCTGCATATAAGAATACATTAGCGGACAATTGCTGTAGAAACAATTATTTTTAGACCTTTATTAACTTAAGTGTAGAAAATTAATTCATTTATTTCATAGAGTACAGGGAACTGCCCATTGCTTAGTCTAAATACTTATATCGCTTCGGACTATGAGAGTGAAGGAATAGAGAGTACACTCGTGTACTGTGTCCAGCTGTGGGACGTTAATGGACTGCTGCTTACCCTAGTCGGAATACGCAGAATCATTCTTTATTTTTTCCAAAAGAATTTTGATTTGATGATTTGACAAGAGAAATGGTCGATTCCCATACAATGTTAGTAGGGAATCTAATCTATCACTTTGGAGATAT
The DNA here is from genome assembly GCA_015832385.1 of Elymnias hypermnestra. Classification (NCBI taxonomy): domain Eukaryota; kingdom Metazoa; phylum Arthropoda; class Insecta; order Lepidoptera; family Nymphalidae; genus Elymnias; species Elymnias hypermnestra. The sequence continues at coordinate 851,969 of JACTOM010000330.1, forward strand.
ATTTTGAATATAAAAATTGTAGTCTAGGTCTGGTTACGAAGCATGGAATAACTAAGTAACATATCCGTCATTTGGTACTTTACAAATAAAATATCAATTAACGAAAATAAGTTAAATCCAAAAGAGGATTATTACATTATGTTATTGGTCCAGAGACCATTAAGCCTCATTTTCAGTTTGAGATTCTAACCTATAAATTTTATACGATCTTCTTTATAGTCGATGTCTATCATATATTTTGTGTATCTCTTTATTAACCCGGTGGTATAAATAGCTCGTACCTAATATGTAGTCTATGGAAATAATAACTTAATAATTTATCAGTTATCGGACTTATAATAAGGGTATAATTATTGAAAAATAGGAATAAATTCCGTGGTTACTTATTACTAGGTTTCCTCTACATGTATCCAAAATACCATCAAAATTTCTTAAGATATCAATCGTAGCGGCAGTCAGTTGCTTTCGCGTTCATAAATACCTTTTGGCGTAAAGGGATAACAATAATGTGAAAGTATTACTTTAACAATGCTAGTACAAAGTCACTTGCAGCTGAAAGCAATCCCATGTTCGCAATGTTGGCGAAACAATTAAAATAATATTAAAGCTTGTTCACAGTGGTTAATTTTTGCTTAATTTGAATATATTCAGATTAAATTCTTTAAATTATTAACGATAAACATTTACACTAAAATATATACTTATATTTTATTTAGTTGATCTTATTGCACACATAAATACACAAAAAAGAAACAAATTTACAAAAATAAAAATATATATGTCGGAGGAGGAGGACATCGTCATTAATGGCATCCATAATTTAATTTTCCAGACTGTGTGCATTGGTGGGAAATGTTGGTGCAATCAAACGCTTTATTAACTCAGATTATAATGTTCAATTACTTAATGTTCCCGTTACCAATTTACGCAAACGCATTAATAATAATAGCTATGAAAGTGACAGTTTAAATAGTCGACCGCTCTGGCGGACTGTCACCCGAGAACTGGAGAGACGTGCGCCGGATTGTCACTATTGACTCTGCCCCACGCCGATAGGTAGGTGGCGCCAGCGTTCCAGACTATTGCACTCCGACATATAGTATATATAGTATTATGGCTGTAAGCTATCTCTTCCAGACAACCTTTGGCGAAAAGAGTTACTTGAAAAGAATAGTGGGATGGTGCAAATTAAGATATTTATGAGGAGAAAAAAATTACACAAAGGAAATGGTAGTGGGGATATTAACAATCAATATATTATAGAGGCAACAAACATAAATATATATTTATATAATATTACATACATATACTAAAAGTGCAATATAGTGAAATAAAATTGAAATGATACTGATATAAGAAGTAGTTGTATAAACGACGTTTAAAATTAATACTTCATATTTAATTTGAATATGGATGGAGGCAAATGACTTTAAAACTTGATTTTTCAAATCTTACTATTAATTGTACACTTTCCTATTTACGCGATGATGAATTTTATACAAAATTGTTAATATAAATTAATTTAATTTATTTTGGAAAAATTGAAACACAACTCTCAAGTAGGCTCAAAAAGCTCCATTGAATCGTCTGTAGCCTGTTCGTTGGTAAAAAATCTACCACCGGTTCAGAAAGTTGATTCCTCTGAGAAGAAACCGGCAAGAAACTCAGCGGTTACTCCTTTAAAGATAGTGTTTAAATAATCTTCAATATTATAATATGCTTTTTGTAATAAGACGTTTTTAACATACTTCTTAAAACTATGTGGAGGCCAACCCAACAGTGGTTCGGGTATCTTTTTAAAAATGCGTATACTCAACCCGACAAATAATTTCTGGACTTTCTTCACTCTAAAATATGGCATTACAAGTTTGTTTTTATATTTTGTGTTAAGATTGTGTGTTTCGATCCTTTTACTGTATAAATAACTATTATTACGGATATATAAAATGTTGCGACGGTACTGTGAGAATTGACATTTCTTTGGAAAATTCTTCTTCTATTAAGGAAACGCGAGATCCTAATTGATATATTGCACGTATTGAGTTAATATCTTTATTTTAAATAAAATTCTAAAACATGTAATTTTTTTTATTAATTTAGAGTTCTGGAGACTATGCAGTCCTTTATATTCTTTAAATTGTAAAAAAATAATTGTAGAAATAAAAAAATATTAACCATTGAAACTACACCTTTAGAACTATCCAGTACTGTGACCTGTAACAACTGCTTCACCAGTTACATTTAAGTACGTCTCAGAAGTGGACAGTGTTTTCAATATGACCTTACATTTGCTCTTAGGTGTAAGTACAAACTGATTTAATTCAATATAACCAAATTAGATAAGGTAACCTTATTAAAAATAACACCTAAAATTTAAGTAAGCATCCATGCATTAAATATATTTCAATTTCAACACCATTCAATGTTTAAAAAAGTTCAATTGTCTGTATAAGTAGATTTTTTTTTTGACGCTGGGAAATGCATTTACGCACCCCGACTGTGGGGTCGGGAGTGTGGGACTCGGCGAAGGGGAAGAACTCACAATACCCACTAAAACCCAGCGGGACCGTCGTCAACCATGAGTGGGGAGCCAGAGGCTCGTTGAGACATTCCTCTCTGGCCCCTCGGTTGAATTCGGCTCACAGATATTCTACAGGGGGAGGAGTTGCATGAACCTCCGCCTCCTGTTTCCTACTCCCCTTCGTCTGGGCCGGAGTGTCTCAGCGGCATTCACCCTCTCCCTTTGTCGTGCCTCCTTAAGCGAGATGACAGTCTCGCAAAAGGAGGCAACCGCTCTCCAGGCCTGCTCACTGATGAGCATTACATCTATAATATTAGCCAGTGAGAGGTTTGTGCCGATCAGCGACGTCAAAATGAGTCGCTGAGAACCCCAGGCGGGACATTCTGCCACCGTGTGGTAAGCTGTATCTAACGAGGCACCACACTCGTAACAGCTAGCCGACGGCTCACAGCCAACAGTTTGATACAGGTATTTACCGAAGCAACCATGACTGGTAAGCACCTGTACCAACCTGTAGGAGAGCGATCTGTGCTCTCTGCCCAGCCACTTATCCAGATGAGGGCGGATCGCCTCTACTATAGCCACGCCCGCCGTTGCGGACCCGAGATCCTCCTGCCACCTTTGGGTCAAAGCTCTGTCAGCTAGAACCCTGACCCTTCTTACATCATCAGCGTCTGGTAATTCCCCTCTGGTTCTCGCGGCTACTCTGCACTGGTAAGCAGTCGTTAGAACTTCCGCCTGTATAAGTAGATGCAGTAAGGTATTGGAAATTTTTTATCCCTGAGTAATTTGCAAAAAAATGCGATGGAGTAATCGAATTCAATATATTTGAAAACAGAAACAAAACGTAACTATAGTTTCAGTGTTTTAAATTTTTTTAACAAAATGAAAAAGAGAAAACCAAGAAAGAAGAACTTATTAAAAAAATTAACAATTACATTCACAATGTTGTTACAAATCCACAATTTGTTTTTGTTCTAGGTGACGTGTTTTTTTGTAAGAGTAAATTCGGCTGAAAACATTAACAACAATGGTTGGAGGCCCATGTCAATTGAAAAGGTCCTGGAATTACAAAGAAAATTCATTAGAATCCCAAATACCCAATTATACGCTTCGAAGGAATCCTCAGTACAATTGGATCATTTTCCAAAAGAAAATTTCGTAAAAGTTCTTCAAAATGGCGAGAAGATCAAGAATCCTATAGAAAATAACAAAGTCTTATTTACATCTGATACTAAAGACAATATTAAGAATCTTGGTAACCTATAAAGTTCTAATTTTCTTAAAAGTTCCTCGACTATTAAAAATTCTTCGATTTAATAAAAGCTATTTGTTTCAGGATTAATTAAAATAGTTCAACCTCCACATACTGAACGCATAACATATGAAAACAATGCAATTGGTTTGGATACCACTAACACATCTGAATTAGTTTTACCAATTCGAAAAGCTAAAAAGATGGAACATTTGAATATAAATAGAGATTTTAGCAATTCCGTTACAGGTATAGAAGATAAAACTGCAACAAGTGTCTCCTCTAAACATAAAAAAAGATATGAAGTCAAAGAAAATACGGAAGAAGAGTATCAAGAAAATTTTAAACCCATTATTAACAAGAAGGAACTTAATTATAATACACTTAAAATAAAAACAACTAATACCCAAAACAACTTTACGGAAAAATTTCTAAAAATACTCGCGAATTACAACATAAGAAGTAGTGATAATTTGTCAAATTATGATATGTCCTTAAAGGAAAATACTCCAAAATCCAATAATCAGGAATATATTTTGATGGTCGTCCCTATAAAGAATTCATTACGATTTAATAATGCAAATCACTTGCCAGTAGACCCATTGTTGGCTGTTTTCTTATCAAACTATGGATATTACCTTCCCAGACGCTATGGGTTTCATACTAACTATAAAAATCTGTATGGCTTCTTGGCTTCTAACAATATACATAATAATAAGCCCTTTGGTTCTTACAAAATATTTTCAGATACTGATTCTTCTTAATGTTATCGTTATACAATATTTATGTTATGTATGACACATTAGCACCGACGCCGACTCCAAATATAACAATAATTGTAACTACATTATGCTATCGTAATTATTTGTGAGGCTTTCAAGTAGTCTATATTTTTTCATTTCATTTTACTTAGGAGAACTCTAAAAAAGAATACGCAATTATTTTTTACTTCTATGTAACTGCCTTACTGGTTTAGTGGTTAGCATGTTTGACTACAGACATGAGGTCCTGGGTTTGAGTCTCGGGTCGGATCAATATTGAGTTTTCTATTAGGATTTTCTCAATATTTGCCCGAAATTGAGAAGTTAGCGGTGTGATCCACCCCTGTGCCTCGGAGAGCACGTTAAGCCGTCGGTCCTGCGCCTGATCTGACCTGACAACGGATTATGAGAGAAAAGGAATAGAGAATGCACTTGTATAATATGCCTGCCAATCCGCAGTGGAGCAGCGTGGTGGGTCTATGCTCTAAAAACCCTCGCTCTTCGGAGTGAGGAGGCCTGTGCCCAGCAGTGGGACATTAATGGGCTGCTACATACTTTTTTTTTACTTAATAGAGCATATTCATTTGTTTGGAATAGTTCGTTTTTAAGGCAGTTTTTTGGTAAAATTTTTATTTATTAATACCTTCTAACAGAAATGAAAACTTGGTCTATGTTAGACCAGTAATACGAAATACTATAATTTGTTTATTGTTTACTTAAACAAGTGGTAAGTAGCTAAGTGTGACTGCTCAGTCTCATTTAATACCCTTAAAATAAAGTACACAGTGCGTCAAAAAGATTTCACATAAAACTATGTCATTTGATGTAAAATAAAAATAATAAATGTAAACTTTCATTTATTTAATGGTTAATTATGATATATCGTAATACAATGTGAATATTGCTGTTAGTCATTTTTCAATAAAAATGTTAATGTTTCTAGTATTATATATCGAGATAAGTCGTTATATTGCTGAGTTATATCTTCAAACATTTTCTTTTCATAAACTATATTTTATCACTTTATATCTTGCATTTTTATTTGTACGCATCAAAATTTTCTACTATAATTTATTTTATCTTCCAGTTTGTATAGCAGAAGGGGCGGCATGCTATATTTAGGCCATAAGTACGACAGTTTCATTACCCTCCATGAAAAGTTGCCTTTGTATTCGTAGCTTTTGCCGTAAAAATAAAAGTTTTATATATACTCCTTTTGTTACTTACTAGTTTTGCGCAGTTAGCTTCGCTCTGTTTTAACTGCTCTTTGGAAGTTTTTATGCGTAAAACATAAAAATTATAATATTTTTTATTTCACTATAAATATTATTTTTTACCAGAGAATAATTAAGTCTGATTAAATCTGGGTTTTGTTATTGAAGTCTGTTTTATAAAGAAAGATTAAAATACGTCTGTGGATATAAGAAACTGCAATAAACTACTAATAATAAACTTGGCTAGTGGAAAATTGTTCCATGTAAAAAGCGATGAGCGACATAGTGCCTCGTCTAAATTTTATTAAGTACTTATTCAATTTTGGTAATTTTTTTATATTTTATAAATACAACAAATACTCGGTGACTCCACATATGAGTACTAAATATTGAAAATATCCAAATAATAATCGATGTTGCTATTGAGATAGTGGGCTCTATATATACCAAGAAGGCAAAAAAATAAACTACAAATTAATTAATTGATATTTGTATACCATGTAACTACTAAGTAGTAAATTCATATCTATTACCTAATTTTGCACTACTTTATCAGTTTATGCAAAAAGCAAAAGGTAATCCTTTTCACGCAGAATTAGATTAAAAAAGATCATACACACGCAATATACCTTATATTTACTTTATTTATTTGTATTTAAAAAGAAAGATATTGAATCAGAAACTCGCGGAGTATTGTCAATATTCTTTAAGCACATCATTTATTACAATCAAATTACTAATTTTTATTAGATAATAATGTATTATTTAAACAAGCCTATTACACGTTTTAAAATATAGTTTACAGTTTATAAAAAACACATAGACAAATATAAAACAGCGATAACAACCAGCTGTAAGAATAAAAAGCCGCTACATCTTATCACACAACGCGGTTAAAAACAGAAGCACAACTTATTGGTTCGGTCGATGTGTAAACTTAAGATTTTCTTTTATTTCCGGGCAAAATATTGCGAAAGTAGTAACTTTCAAAGCTTAATGAAGATGATTAAATACTTTATGAGCCGTTATACTACGTTCTGCGTGTTTATATTTAATTTAATGTATATTTAACACTTCACTGAATATTTTATACTTGCACGAAGGAAATTAAAGACTAATAACTTGAAGAATAGGTGTCTATTACATATATGTTAAATATTAAATGGATTTACAATTAAATTCGTCTGAAACTAATGTAAACACATTCTTTTATTCATAAGTATAATTCTATTAAACCTGATTTACACACACATTTCTATTAAACATTACTTCAATCCATCATCATTAAAGTTGTATTCCGTGAACAGTTACATGTATTTAAATTATATATATTAAAAAGTGTTTGGATAACTGAGTTCTATTTATAAGAAGTAAATCATGTAACTGTATGTTCCTCTCCACCTCTATCTGCATGTTAAAAAGAAAGAAAACGACTTCATCACTTTTTCAAAGTAGTCTGGACGTGCTTTGTTCATTGTATTATAATGTGCAAACGAAATCATTTTATTTATTTCTATATCTCTTTAGACGCATTTGACGGCCTCGTTGGCGCAGAGGTCCTAGGTTCAATCCCCGGTAGGATGAATTTAGAAAATTGTATTTTCTAATTTGTCTGAGTCTGGTCAGGTGGGAGCCTTCGGTCGTGGCTTGTTACCGCCGTACCAAAAAAGACGTACCGCCAAAACAAAGAGATATGTGTTCCGGTACGATGTTGTGTAGAAACCGTAAGCGATATGTCGCCTCTTACCAGATTAGTGCGTTTCCATCGTAGATTGTATCATCACTTACCATCAGGACAGTCAAGCGCTAAACTGTCAGCCATAAAAAATGAGGGTAATTTTTTAACGAATGAAATGCGTGATTGGTGTCACGTAGATGTGGATTGTTTTTATGCTAATTCGTTTGAAGGTTCGGTATTTTTAATATTTACAAATAACATGTGGTTTTAAGTTGCCACTCGTCATTTAATATTCTCATAAAATATAAAAAAATTCATATATTCTCTTTTCTAAAGTTTAAATTAAAAAACAAAATTTTGTTTAATAATTTCTAATATTGACAAAAAACACAGGCATTTTTATTAACAATTCGTCATTTTAGATTTCAATATATTATTTTCGGCACCTTGATTATTTTTATGACAATTAAATTCCTAACATGTCTTCCTTTTCCCTCGCACTAAGTCTCGGAAATCTAAAGTTTTATAACGTTATAAAATTCTAAGATAAATATAAACAAGACTTAAACATTAGTTTGCCAAAGAAGTTTCACTTCTGACATGTGTACTTTGTAAGCACGCGCTTTTAATTTTAAATAGTCTAGTGTTATTATTGAGGTATTCAAAAATTCTCAATATAAAATTAAACAATAGCTTTAAAGTTGTGTAGGTACATTTGAAAGTTGGTTTCTAGTTTGGTGAGCGGAGATGCGCTTGAATGCTATACAACACACGCAGAACTGTGATGCGAGTGTAGCAGACCGAAAAATTCAGTTTGCAGACTCGGAATTTTTTGGTAAAGATTTTACTACGACTATTTAAAAACGATAGGTACATCTTGAACTGAGACTAATTCTTCACTACCGTTTTATTAACTTTGTCACGTTATTATTTTATAGATTTCTTACGGAAAATAATTTGAACAGGAATTCCTCTAGCTTTTAGATCAGGGGTCTTCTCTAATAGAATAGTCGCAAATGTTTTGAGGATATTGGTCCGTGCCACAATTATTACGAGGATATTAGCGCGGGCCACAAGTCGTCGTCGTCATCGTTGCCCACTGCTGGACAAAGATCTCACCTAATGATGTCCACAAGGCCCGGCCACCGGTAACCCTCTTTATGTCATCGGTTCACCTTGTGGGAGATCTCCCTATACTTCGCCGTCCGGTGTGGGGTCGCCACTCCAGCACCTTCGCGCCCCAACGTCCATCGGTCCGTCGGACTATGTGCCCCGCCTATTGCCACTTCAGGTTTGCGATTTGTAGGGCTATGTCGGTGACTTTGGTTCTGCTACGGATATTCTCATTTCTGATTTGATCGCGTAGAGAAACTCCAAGCATAGCCCTCTCCATCGCACGCTGAGTTACTCTGTGCTTTAGTACGAGGCCCATAGTCAGCGACCACATTTCGGAGCCGTGGGTCATCACTGGCAACACGCCACGAATGTTATGAGAATATTTATTCGTACCAAAAATGTTATAAGGATATTGGAGTAGACCATAAATGTTATTACAATATTTGTTCGTACCACAAATGGTATGAGAATATTGATCTGGGTAACAAAGATTATGAGTGGCGCGGGCCACAAATGTTATGAGAATATTTGTTCGCACCACAAATGTTATGAGAATATTTGTTCGTACCACAAATGCTATGAGGATATTGGAGTAGACCACAAATGTTATAAGAATATTTGTTCGTACCACAAATGGTATGAGAATATTGGTCTGGACAACAAACATTATGAGGATATTGGTGCGGGCCACAAATGTAATGAGAATATTTGTTCGTACCACAAATATTATAAGGATATGGGAGTAGACCACAAATGTTATGAGAATATTGGTCTGGGCAACAAACATTATGAGGATATTGGTGCGGGCCACAAATGTTAGAGAATATGATTGAATATTTTCTCTAATAAATTAGTTTATATTTTAGATGAAATTATTTTGCATCTAGAACCATATTAAACGTTTCTCTCATTCGAATTCCTGCGGGCCGCACTGCAGTGACTTTCGAGACCGTTGATTGCTGATGCCTTAGATTATGTAAGACTGATTCGAACTTGTTTGTTTTACTAAATAACAAGGTAAATCCGTGACCAAGACTACTACAAAGTTACGAAATGTCGTAATTTATGAAATAAATGAAATAATTTATAAAATAATTTTCCAATAAATATAATAAATAATATAAAGATTAGGTATATCCAATATTACATTAATTTAATATTTGTCTTAGGAGTAGGAGAAATATTATTTTATTATAAATGAACAAACGTCACACCAAAAAACAAACTGTCATCCTGTCACTGGTTTTCAATTGGTTGTGACACTATTCTTCCAAAGCAGTACCCAGTGATATGTAGCTTAAAACTATATATACTCGTACATCGGGTTTTTCTAGTAATTCTCTCGGTATTCTTTATCTCTCAATAATGACAGACTGTGAAAGTCAACTTTATTAAACTACCAGAACTAGAGACCAGTAATAAACAAATTAGGCAGTTAAGAGAATTCTGGACAATAATTTGCTAAAAGCCATGCTATCTTGTACGGAGAAACTTAACTAACTGAAGATAATGTGATCTGTAATGCTTTTATCAGCGTCTGCTCGATCGAGTCATTAATGAATTAATTACTCCAGCGACGAAATTAGCCCGTAAGTGTATACCGGGCGACTAAGTGTTCTCTCTTTGATAATAATTGAATTCATAGAGCACAACGACCTTCAGTTCAATCTATGCTAGGAATAATGTTAGCTCAATAATGATATTTTGATTGAGAGTTTTAGTTGAGATTTAATACAAGCTATTTAGTAGGTTTTTTTTAACGATTGAAACGCATATTTGCATTAAAACAACCATTGAGGTGGCTTGGGACTCGGCTTGGGTCAGTATCTGTAACTAAAAGACCAATACGAGCCATATACCATTTGGAATCTCGCGTTTCCTTAAGAGAAAAATTCAAAGAAATAACAATTCTCACTATATATTGAATAATATGTTATATATCTGTGATATTGTTCATTTATACAACAATAGGAGCGAAACACGTCATTTTAATACCAGAAATAAAAACAAACTTGTAATGCCATATTTTAGAGTGAAGAAGGATCAGAAATCATTGGTCAGGATAAGCATACGCATTTTTAAAAATATACCCGAATCACTTCTGGGTTTGCTTCCACATAGTTAAAAACGTCCTATTACAAAAGGCTTATTATGATATTGAAGATTATTTAAGCGACAAAGACGTTTGGACTTGATTCCAGTTGCACATGAAAGCTAAACACTTAGTAACGTACAAAACTATGTTTAAAGGAGTAAGCGTTGAGTTTCTTGCCGATTTCTTCTCAGCGGAATCAACTTTCTGAACTGGTGGTTAATTTGTTACCAAAGGACAAGCTACTGACGATTCAAAAGTGCTTTTTCAATTGCCTACTTGAATTAAGGATATTTTGATTTGTTTTGAGTTAACCGTAATATTATTATACTTATGAAGTAGTAGTTGCAATAACGACTTATGTGCAGAAGTGAGTAATGTAACACCAAGAAATAGAAGAATTAGAGTGTTTTTACTGATATATATATATATATATATAGTAAATATACAGACAGACTAAATATAGTAAATATTTTTGCTAACATGATATAGACTTATCAATATTAAACTGGTCTAAAAGAATCGCATTTAATGAGCCCAGAGGTTAGGCTTTCCCTGCACTCGAGGCTCCATATAAGATCGTATAATAGTAATTTGATAGATAAATTATTTCTATCTATTTTACGTTTTGTACTTATTACATGATTTTATAAACATTATGTTTTGGTAACTCTATGATGCTATAAAATATATGGTGGTATAATCATCGAAATCACTAGAATATCAAAATATCTAAAAAATGCAAGTTTAGCCGCTACATGTTGGGGTTATTTATATATTTAGGGTTCACGATATTGGGAAATACACTGTTAGATCAATCGACATTAAAACAACGATCAAAACGTATTTTTTGCTGTTTGTTATTTTTACAATGTTAACAAGAAAGTTGACGAAGGGATCTTGCTGATGAGGAATACGAGCTCGAAAACTCCATGATCTCGTAGGTAACGTTGCTTTGAGAGTGCCTCCTGTAAGGACAGTCCTTTGCTTTGGGCAACGTTCTTGTTGAAGACTAGTCAGTTTTTGGACTAATGCTTAGTCTGTATGCTCCCAGCAACCATGGCTGGATTCGACATCCATATTACTTTAGAATCGTCATCGTCGTTGTCGCTTCAACCGATGGATGTCCACTGCTGGACATAGGTGACGTAATGACGTCCACAAGGCCCGATCTTGCGCCGCCTGGCTCCAGCGACTACCGGCGACCCTCTTTATCGCTCCACCTTGTAGGGGGTCTTGCCTGCACTGCGCCGTCTGGTGCGGGGTCGCCACTCCTGCACCTTCGGCCCCCAACGTCCATCAGTCCTTCGGACTCTGTGCCCCGCCCATTGCCACTTCAGGTACGCGATTCGTAAGGCTATGTCGGTGACTTTGGTTCTAATACGGATCTCTTCATTTTTGATTCGATCGCGTAGAGAAACTCCGAGCATAGCCCTCTCCATCGCACGCTGAGCGACACTGAGCACTACCAATACCAATCTTCAAGCAATCAACGCATTCCTTAGGAATGTATCACGTTTTCATATATGAAAATAGAGAACTGTTGTGTTTGATTGGTAACTCGTGAGGTCGACTGTACATACTAAATGACATCCATTTACCGAAGCGCCCTGGATTATAAGACACGAGCTTTCAGACAATTTATTGAATATTAGAAATGGTGCCATGTTAGAGATATTTACGGCACATTAATAAGATTAAGTTAAATAAGTGAGATTCGGGTGAATGATTTAATAACTTCGCTTTTTAAAGCTTCACCATTTTGCAGTGCTTGAGAGCAGTTCTACATTGTACTTTCTATAAGGTATGGTTAATTTAGTGCACACATAAAGTACAAAACAATAAATATTTTCGTAATATTAGGCAAACTAACAAATATTACAACCTAAGATAAAATTGTTTATAATGCATACAATCGATGGCCTCGCTAGCGCAGTGGTGCGAGTACTCGCTTTGGTAACAGAGGTCTCGGGTGCGCTCCCCGGGTAGGAAAAGTTTAGGAAATTGCATTTTCTAATTTGTCTGAGTCTGGCCTGGTGGGAAGCTTCGACCGTGATTAGCTACCAGCAAAGATGTACAAAGAGATTTGTGTTCCGGTACGACGATGTGTAGAAACCCTAAGCGGTGAGCTGCTTTTTACCAGAATAGCGTGTTTTCATCTTAGATTGTAGCATCACTTGCCACCCGATGTGATCACAGTGTCTCAGAAGGGAAACTTCTTTGATATACCCATTTTTAAGTCTTGTTTATATTTATACAAATATACAACTTGATTTCCGAAACTTCGAGGGAAGGAAAAAGAAAGATATGTCAGGAATTTAATTGTCTTAAAAATAATAAGTGTCGAAATTTAATTCAAATAATTTATTGAAACCACAAATGACGAGTTGTAAATGCCACGTGCTGATGAAATGATTTTAGCCAATGTTAGAAATTATCAATTAAATTTGTTTTCGAATTTAAAATTTAGAAAACAGAATTTATGAAATATTTTATTTTATATTGTACAAAAAAATAGTATATTCAATTATTAAATGACGGGTGGCAAATTAAAATGCCACGTGTAATATGTATATATTAAAACTACCTAACCTTAAAGAGAATTAACATCGCGAGGTGATTGGTGCATTGCCAGGTGCTCCAGACAAGCCATCTTCGGAATAACTTTTTTAAGCCATTTATTCCGGGTTGGGCCTAAACGGGCACAACGCTGGCGGGGTTGCGAATGTTTGTCAAGTGATGTAGGAGCACAGCTGGGTTTTAGCCGGTATGAGTCCGGCGTAACCTGGAACATCCTCCTGAGTATTCCAGGTAACCGCGAGTAATTCCCAGCGTTAAAAAAACATAAAACGCTACACATCTTCGTGACGTTATTCACTCATTTCATCTGTATAAATATTACCGTCATGCGCCTAAAGAAGTTTTACTTCAAGTAATCTACACTTTTAAGAAAACTTAAGTTAATACTTTCGACCAAACCATCCCACGAGAGAAAATCTAAATATGTTTAGTCAATCTGATAACTTTACATTGACACGAAGTTTTAACAGATACAAAATATTTCATAGATAAATGTGTCACATACACAGAATTGGTTGATTCATACGGAAAATCTAGACGGTGAGTAATGCAAAAATATTTACGTGACTCTTTATTTTTATGAATGTTTCATGTAGTGCAGTTTTCTTCATAAACTTGTTATTTCAAGATAACACTAATTGGAAGAACGGAATTCTCACTAGAATATGTGTCAAAATCTAGAAATCTTTCTTATATATTTTATTGTAAAAAATACAAAAATTATAGTAAAGGTAATTAATATACATATCTTAAAGAAGTTCATATTATATGATTTATATTTTGAAATTAAGGCAACCATTGAATATTCCTAAGGTACCTTTTGTAAAATTTTTCTAACATTTAGGTTTTAAAATCCCAAAAGAAAAAAAATTAAGGATAGGTCTGTAACACTTCTTTTTATCTGAACCTAATTAAAACTTATACTAGTTTAACGGTTCATCGACTTTACCAGGTCCCAGGGCTTATATAGCAATTTTAGTTCGCACTTTTTATAGTAAATGCACTTTGAAAGAAATTTTTAAACTCAAACGTGATTTGAAATGGATGCCTAAAAAATTAACATAGGCAAATACTAAAATAATAGAATTTAAAGAAAAGAAAAGCTTAATCGAACAAAGACTAAATAGAACAAAGTAAGTTTTAATATGTTTAAGATTAGAAAATACTGATTAACATTGGTTTGATTGCTTAAAAGGGTGGTAAATGATGATACTAGCTAAGATGGAATTGTGTTATTCTGGTAGAAAGAGTGGTACTAAAAAGAGGCAATTTACTTCTTCTAGTTTTTACATAGCATCGTAGCCGGACACCAATTTCTTGCTTAGTAGTACGAATTTGCCGGTAGGTTGGTCACTTGTCACAGCCGAAGCCTTTCATCAGTACAAACTTCTTCTCAGACATACAAGAGCGAGTTTTAAGGGCCACCACGCTGCTCAAATGCTAAGTTGATAAGCTAAGTGTGGGAAGCTTGAAGATAATTGTTGTAAGCCCGAAAAGCAAAACCAAAGTCTTACTCTAATGTAAGCACTGGCTATTTGCAAAATACAATTTGCTTTACTTCCTAGCTCCTACTAGAAAGTAAAAAAGGAAGTTTGAATCCGGGATTCTTCTTCAAAGCTACAAGTATTATCGTAGCTTGAAAAGAATGGAAATTTAAATAGTTTTAATGCGTCGTAGTCTTCGATGTCGTAATTCATGCACATGTAATATTCATTGCCTACGTATATTCGGTTATTTTGCTACTGATCTCAGACAAACAAACGAAAACAAATAACTATCTCAGTTTTTACTTTCTTTACATTAACTATGTAATGAGGCATAAAATCGATATATGAAAATATTGGTATTCTATTAAAGCCGGTATTGGTATAGTCGATATTTTAAATGTTGAATAATCAATATTTATTTTTGAAATGAAACTACTTTAGGCGCATTTATTATATTTACAAATAAAATGTTCCATTTTAATTTGGCACTCGTCATTTAATAATCTAATATACTATTTTACATAAAATCTAAATATTTCATAATTCTATTTTCTAAATTTTAAATTAAAGAATAAAATTTAATTAATAATTTCCAATATTGACTAAGAAGTTGACATTATTATTTAAATTTCGTCATTTGAGATTTCAAATGTTTATATTATTATTATTTTTTAATTATTTGTATCGAATGACCATTAAATCCATTACATTCCTCCTCCCCCCTCCTTCCCCCCGAGTCTCGGGAATCTAAAGTTTTAGATATAGTCATTTAATTTCAGACAATTAATAATCTTAAAAAACATGTTAGTACATAATAATTATGTTAATATATTATAATAAATAAAATAGTACAACAACAACACAAATATAAATAAATAATATAAATAAGACTAGACAAGAAGATATCGATATTGTCTACAAATATCGATACCATACATGTTGATACTTTGACATTGACAAAACAGTTCACTGTGTACTTTTACATTTTTCCCGCCCTATTAATTTTTTTTTAAATTGTATGGGGCAACACTACACTTATAAATCTAAGGCATCGGCTTACAAAATGGAGTCAGTACCAACATTAAACTTTTACAATGTTTACATATTTGTATGTTGCCGTAATTAAGCGGGATTTTTTGCTAAATATTGAGATTCATAAAAAATAGAGGACCTTCAAAATGTAGACGAATGAATTAAGTTGTTAAGCGTATACATTGTATTTTTAGAGTCACCTTTTATTGCATTTGTCAAACACTCAATAATAACTAAACCAAAATAATTTTGTTTCAAAGATATTTGGTGTCACTCCAGATAATTCGCTTGTATACCGAAAACGATAAACTGTGGCTGTTAAAATTAAGCAAGTGCGTAATTAAATCTCGTTACCTTGTCTCAAGTAATCCATAAATTACAGACACTATACCCTGTACAATCAAATGTTTTACTTAAACTATCTAAAAAGTTGTTTTGCATACATTGGAGGTTACTGTATGAATGGAAAATTTAGTTCTTCTGATCCCCTTCAATGTATTAAATCGATTGTGATATTTTTGTTATAAATAGGAGTTTTAATGCGCAGGTAGGATGACCCCACTATAAAGCGGGTAAGGAATTTTAATTTACCCTCGTTAGAGACATGTTTGTGTCCGGGGTGTCGTTTTATAAAGCGGAGTAATGGAGGCAGTAACATCGCACTGGAACGACGTAAGAATCTTATTAGGGTTTTATTTAGGAAGACGATACAAAGTTTTCCAATTCTTTCGTTAAAAATACTACGCCGCTGCAATTTATAATTTTATTACGGTAAACGTACCAGAGAACTGGAATAGGTACAAGAAATTGCGACATTTCTGATTAAATAGAATATATGTCGGAGAATAAGAGAGAACGGAGAAGCATAAAGCACAGGGTCGTAGGGTTCTCCGCCGACATCGTCATTAATTGGATTTATTATTTAATTTCTTATTCTGTGGGCATTCGTGGGTAATGTTGGTGCAATCAAACACTTTATTTATTAACTCGGATTATAATGTTCAATCACTTAATGTTCCCGATATCAATTTACACAAACTCATTAACACTAATAGCTAGGAACGCGACAGTTTCAATAGTCGACCACTCCGGCCGACCGCCACTCGAGAACTGCCGAGAGACGGGCCGGACTGCCACTTATTGACTCTGCCCCCACGCCGATACACAGATGGCGCCAGCGTTCCACAGACTATTACACACGGACCAGCGATCCACAGACTCTTGCACTCCGACATATAAATAAATAAAAATACATAAATAAATTATACAATATACTATCTGTTCCCCGGGGTCTTATATGCGTTAATCCTGATACTTTTTAATCTAAAATAAAACTAGTCTAAGTTACTCCTTGTAACATCATGTTACCGTTTTATTTATCGACTGAATTACCGTAATCCTGGATCAATTATACACCAAAATAGCGTGGTTGAAGATAAATTAGTAACAAATACGAAGAGCAGAGCTCAAACGGGTAATTCGATTAAAAAAACGAGTATCAGGCTTAATCGGCATTACCCGGTCTGGTGAACTAGCTGTATGCTCTATGTAGATAAACTTTCGAAAGCATTTTCATCTTTGTGTCCAAGAATTTAGAACTAATATCGTCTGTAAGGGTTTTGCATGAAATTACGTAAAATTTTTTGGCTTTTCGGACTTTATTCTTTATGTCGCGAAATATAGGGTCCTTATTTGTATCGGTCAAAATTATACTCTACATGCTATCTTTTTATCAGACACCTCTTTGTGATGTAAAACGCTGTTCGTCGGTTTCGTCAAGTTCGTCTATTGGATATTGGAATTCGGAAATGAAACGCTTTGCGACAAACAGTTTGGCATTTTTGGCCACTTCGATATCAAGAAATAATACAATCCAAGGATTTTTCTTCTTTTGTATCTTACCTATCTATCTTATCATAGTATCTACTTTTAGTAAAAATGAAATGCGGTGGGAAAATCCTCAAGCATTTTGCTTATAAAACCCGTAAATTAATGTTTAGGATTTAAGTGCAATAGTCCCTTGATCGGTAAAATTAGGTGTTTGCTTAAGGCACTACTCAAGTGAAAGCTTCTTCAAGGCGAGATGAAAATACAATTAACAATACGAAATATAATACTTTTTATTATATATTTACCAATGACACTACTTGCCTATACTTCTCTCGATACTTTTGTCGATGAGGGCCGACTTTAAACCAACTAGCGTTACATAGCCAAGCGCTTCAGCTAAGTCATATTCAGAACCCACAAAATAAACTATACTGCGTATCTAAAGAAGTCTGTACTTCAACAACGACTCATTGCAGTGCGTCACGTCCGTATATTCTATATATTGGTTTGGTGGTTGGCATGTTCGGCCACAAACATGAAGTCCTGGGTTCCGGGTTGGGCTAATTCGAAAATGGTTAGTAAGATTTTCGCGATATTTGACCGAAATTGGGAAGTTGGAGGTGTGTTTCACCCCCGTTCCTCACAAAGCACGTTAAGCCGACGGTCCTGTCAGATCTCTCTGATCGTGTCAGATTCCCGTCAGATAGGGCTATGAGAGTGAAGGAATAGAGAGTACACTTGTGTTCTATGCCTGCTAACGCACAGTGGAGCAGCATGGTACGAGCATGCTCCAAAAACCCGCTCTCCTATGAATGAGGAGGTCTGTGTCCAGCAGAGGGATGTTAACTAATGGGCTACTACTTACCTTTTTTTACAATGGATAATATTAAAAAAAATTCTTTGATTGATTCCGAGTTGCCTGTTAGCTAATGATCTTCTTATACCATTACGCAAGCGCGCCTTCGAAGCTTTGCTTCTAAAGTTTATATACAAATTCTTTAAAATAAATTAGAATTTTAAAGCGAGATGATGTGAAATTGTCTTTTCTGCTTCATATTTTAAGAACTGTAGCAATTTAAATCTGAAATATCTGCTGTGGTGCGAAATGGCAGCGGAACAGCCGAGCTCACAGTTCCTGTCGGAAATGAATCGAATTTCCTCCTCTCGGCCCCGCCACTCACATTGACATTGTACTGTTTAAATCGGGCCAGATGTGAGTGTTACGTTTTGAATATAACCAGAACAAAATCTAAAATAGTTAATGTTACGATGACTACAATCACGATATATATACAAACTGGTCAGCACAATTAAACGAAGAGACTTAAAATGCGGCGCCATCTATTTGACGCTTACGTAATTCAGTGAAGAGTACTTGCTGTTGCTGTCACCACCGCCAGTTGTTGTCACCACCACCAGTTGTTGTCACCACCAATAGGTGTGGGTGAAGATGACGGCGTTGACGACTCGACGGCAGTGACAGAACTCGGATTGACCTGGATGGTCCCGCCGGTGTAAACTGGTGGAAACCAGCCCCTTAGAATGACGGGCAGAAACAAATACCGGGCATCGACGTTGCCTGAGAGAATTAGCCCGGGTAATGAGGCATTGCCTCGTGGCCCGTTCCCCAAACTTCGTTGTGAAGAACCCCGGATGAGTACTTGCGCTTTTTCCGTTTAAAAAGAACTCAGTTTTTTTTGTTTATAAATTAATATGCAACCTCTCAGGACATAGTCCTAAGTCGGAACAAATTCTTTTTAATGGACTATATACCTTGGGTTGATTTATAACAACTTTATAAAGTAATAATTCTTTGACTTAAATTACTTAAAATAAACTTATTTATCTTAAGTCTGGAGTGCTTAATTTACATTAAATGTCTAAATACTGTATTCTTGAGTTTTTGTTATAAATGCTATTACTTTATATTGTATCCCTGCACTTCAAATAACTCAAAAAGATTCGTTCTCTTAAGTCATCGAAATAAATAAAAAAAAATCAAAATTAGTTCGAAAGTTTCAGAGATCATCACAGTCAAACACTGTCCCTTAAATTGTGATTTACCAGCATATGCAACATTTTATATTGCTAAGAACCATATAAGGTACTGTTTATAACAAATTTCAAAATAAATATATATAAGTAGCACAATGTTGGGAATATTGCATTACTTATATTTACCAATATTACCAAACTCAGCTATAATGGGTCGGATTTATTAGTCTCGTAAATAAAAAGTTGTTGAGTGAAACATCAACGCACACCCGAATTTTTTTTCCTTTGAGAAGAGTATTTTTTATTATAAACTTAAATTGTCGTGGTTTATTAACATATTGACTATTTGAACGGGTACATATCACGATGGCGATTTTTAATTTTTAATTTTGCCGATATTTCGACCCAGTTGCATGGATCGTGGTCACGACGATCGTGGTCAGTATCGTCGTGACCACGATCCATGCAACTGGGTCTAAATATCGGCAAAATTAAAAATTAAAAATCGCCATCGTGATATGTACCCGTTCAAATAGTCAATATATTTTTTATTAGTATAGAGTCATAGAGTGATTCTACAATAATCATGAAGTCACTTATTTAGAGAAGAGGATATTTTTAAAATATGTTGATAAAAATACTATATAACGAGTATAGATAGAGTCTGTTCGTTTTTTTAATAGGCATTAGTACAGTTATCCAGTGCAATTCTTAATTAATTAAATATACATACATAAAGTCAAAGTCAAAATATCTTTATTCAAGTAGGCTTATTACAGCGCCTTTGAATCGTCAAATGTAGTATTTTTTTGTATATTATTTAAAAGAATGGCTGATGATAACAATAAAGAACGTCTTACATTCTAAAGTTACGAGGGTTCCTTCGCGCCCTAATCTCAGAAGAGCCCACAACAAGCTCAAATGGGTGTACGTTTTTTTGTCAACATCATTACAATATATATGCATTTTAAATTTATTCTATATCTATATAGTGTGATTCATTCACTCCCACGCACTTGTGTCTTCTAAGTATTCCTTCAAATTATAGAATGATTTCTTTTAAATTAAAGATTTAAGTTTACTCAGAGACATCTTTGTATCTTCTGGGAGCTTCTTATAGAAACAAATACAGCTACCCTTGAATGAATTGTCAATTTTATGTATTAACAATTTTATTTTTATTTCTTATGTTATATGAGGTGCATTCACCTTTTTTTCGTAAAATGTCAATATTTTAATGGACGTACAAGTTTTCGAATATATATACACCGTGAATTGTCATTATTTTCACTGCTCCGAATTTGTTTCTAAGCGAAATATATAAATGAAGAGATCTCTTGTGTTTCTTTAGGCATTTGGAAAAATGAAAAAGATTGATTTACAAAATAACATTATTTAAGTCTAAGTAAAAGACTTCCACAGTAAGCCCAACAAGGACTAAATTCTCATTTATCATGCTTTACGAATCGGCGTAATCGCGACAACAGAAATCCTCAGGACGTTGGCTACATCACAAGATTTATAAGTCTAGCAGCCAGAGGGCTAGGGGAGAGACATTGTGTCCCTAACACGGCCCGAAGGTTTGAGGAATTTGCATTTTTATCTCAGATGTTTTGCCTTTGGTGACATGATTTACACATTTATATTTATTTAATGTTTTTTAAGATCATTAACAAAACGTTATAAAAAAGTATGTAGCGGCCCATTAACGTCCCACTGCTGGGTAGAGGCCTCCTCACTCCTAGAAGCGAGGGTTTTTAGGGCATAGACCCACTACGCTGCTCCACTGCGGATTGGCAGGCATAGTACACAAATGCACTCTCTATTCCTTCACTCTCATAGTCCGATGTGACGGGAATCCGATACGACTAGAGAGAGATCAGGCGCAGGACCGACGGCTTAACGTGCTCTCCAAGGCACGGGGGTGGATCACACCGCCAACTTCCTAACTTCGGGCAAATATTGAGAAAATCTTAATAGAAAACTCAATATTGATTTTTTGAAGCGGCCCATCCCGGGACTCGAACGCAGGACCTCATATCTGTAGTCGAACATGCTAACCACTAGACCAATGAGGCAGTTTATACAATACAAAACACAACATTGTGACAAAACCTGCATATCTCAAGAGCTGTATAACATTTATGCTCTAAACACACTTTCTGCTATTCAGCTTTTTTCCTTTTTACAGCGCTCTGTGCGTGGCTCAAATTATATATTATAAGTTTAGTAAACTTAATCATGGATTAAGTTTTGGCGCAACCTAACATTAATATTTTTTATTTAATAATACTGTTTTGAATTAGTAGGTAACCGTTTCTTTCGAATGTTGATTATATTGAGAAAAAACCGGCTACAAAACTTAGTAGTGATACTTTATTTTAAGATTACATTATGCGGCTATGATTGACCAAATGTAAAAGCCATAAAACATCTTTCTGTCTAACAAACTAGATATAGAGTAATAAAATAAAGTAGTTAGCAGCCCATTAACGTCCCACTTCTGGGCACAGGCCTCCTCACTCCGAGGAGCGAGGGTTTTTAGAGGATAGACCCACCACGCTGCTCCTCTGCGGATTGGCAGGCATAGTACACAAGTGCACTCTCTATTCCTTCACTCTCATAGTCCGATGTGACAGGAATCCGTCACGACCGGAGAGAGATCAGGCGCAGGACCGACGGCTTAACGTGCTCTCCGAGGCACGGGGGTGGAGCACACCGCCAACTTCCCAACTTCGGGCAAATATTGAGAAAATCTTAATAGAAAACTCAATATTGATTTTTGAATTGGCCCGACCCGGGACTCGAACCCAGGACCTCATGTCTGTAGTCGAACATGCTAACCACTAGACCAATGAGGCAGTTATAGAGTATAGTAACCTTAAATAGTTATTTGATTTATTCGGAATTTCCAGTTATTTCCAGTTTTGTCTTCCACGGGGTTCGCGATATGTTGGGACTATAATACATACGAATTCTGTTCTTAGTGAACATCTACGCCATAAAAAGAGTGCTGATTTTCATTATAATCGGGTATAAAATTTTAGAGACATCGTCTGATGAGAAGATGTGAAAAATTCTTATGTTTACAAAAACTTACTTCGTGGCAAAATTCTAAATCACAAAAGGATAACACCACCCTTTATATCTAGCGCCCTTCTGACATTATTCTTGATGTGAAACAAGCAAAGCCATTAATTGTTGGCTGTGCAATCCTAATGCACTTATTATGCAATATATATGCTAATAGCGATGTTGTTTCTTAATGATGAGCCCAATAAATTGGGGTTCTCTCAACTTATAGTCTTACTAAACGCGGTGGTATAACATTTTATTGAGCAACATTATACCAACAGTAAATTTTTTTATTATTTTTAGCATATTCACCTGCTTTACTTAAAGTGTTACATGCCTTTTGTTATCATGATAAAATTGTTTTTTTTTTAACTTCAGATTTGATCATATAAAGGTTTCCAAGACTCATGGTCTTGGAAACCTTTATGCATGTCAAAATCAAAATATTCTTTATTCAAGTCGGCTCTAAAAGAACTTTTGAATCGTCAGTAGTCTGTCGGAAAGTTGAATCCGCTGAGAAGAAACCAGCAAGAAACTTAGCGGTTATTGTTTTAAAGATAGTTCTGTATGTTACAATGTATAATATTTTGCTTCTGAGTGCAACTGAAAGCAAGTCCAAATATTTTTATAGCTTAAGTAATCTTGAACATTATGATGAATGCCTTTTGTTAAAGGAGGTTTTTGACATATTTCTTAAAAATCGCGGAGGCAAACCTAAAATCTTATTAAAAATGCGTATGCTCAACCCGACCAATGGTTACTGAAACTTCTTTTCTCTAAAATATGGGATTATAAGTTTATTTTTATTTTCTATTTTATTTATCTATTGCGATATTATTTGCAAGCAGTTTATAAATGTAGTAGGGTCTTAAAAAAACGTTTTACGTAACTTTTCTTGAAGTGCGTGTCTGAATAAATGTTAAATCAAATATATGCCTTTACTACATTTGTAAAAACGTTGACACAAATATAATTAACACGATATTAAGTTTTTAAATTTAAACTCCGACCAATTGTCCATTTATTTTTATATCTGTATTAAGTGATAGTAAAACTTTGTAATCCAATACATCGATACTTGACTAACCATAACATAATACTTGAGTAAGTACATCCATAACATTGTAACACGTCTATCAAAGTTCGGAAGGGTACTCGTCGGCTAATCGACACAACTAGAAGGGCAGTTAGCGTCGGACAAGCGACTTCCTTTCCCGAGGGACCGATGTACTACTCTGTTCACAGTTGCTGTCTACCACCTAGCCAGACGACAACGTGTTCCAAAAATTTGATTACATATAAATAATATTGATTACTATAATTTGATTGAGGTTATAACATAACCTTAATTTTGATTTAGAAGTTTGCTAGAACAAATTTCGTAATGACAATTAGAGAAGGAGAAACTTAGAATAATAGAAGAGTATAACATAAAATTTATAAAGATCAAGTTTTAGTAATCTTTCAGTTTATAGATTACCTTTGCACGTATTATCAACCGCTGGATGGATTGGACAGAAAAATGGTTTAGAAAAAAGTGTTACGAGAATGGATTCAAAAATGGGTAATTCGAGTGATAAAAAGTCTGTTTTGAGCAGTGCAGTGCAATGGTGCTTTTATGTGTCAGTTCTTATATTATACGGGTACAGTTTTTTGCGGCAACATAGGTTAGAACAGCGACTTACAGAATTAGAGAATCATCATTCTCTACTAGAGGAAAGGGTTTTTAACCTTCCCGAACGTCAAGAAAAGCTGTTAACGCGGGAAACCAGAGATGTGACGGATTGTAACTGCCCATCAGGTAAGTAAAAGTGTTAATCCATTTCAGATTGAAGTGCACTTGTTGTTAAAAATAT
Source organism: Elymnias hypermnestra (assembly GCA_015832385.1). Taxonomy (NCBI): domain Eukaryota; kingdom Metazoa; phylum Arthropoda; class Insecta; order Lepidoptera; family Nymphalidae; genus Elymnias; species Elymnias hypermnestra. The sequence continues at coordinate 876,461 of JACTOM010000330.1, forward strand.
ACTTACTGTAAAAATTAAATATTAAGATTTTGATATCATAAACATTATGGATCAATGAAGAGGTTTTTGAAATATGAGTGTTTAAATGTATATGGAGATGGTCCATTTCAACCTGTAGCAACTTCTTTGAAAATTATGGCATTCATTTTTATCGGCGTAATGAGGGTACTGTGAATACTCAAAGTGTATAACCTTGATGTGGCAATTAACAAAATTAATTTCGGTTTGCTCGCAAATAGAAACGTAGTCCGCAATCCTGCCGCAGCCGGTCACATCAATGCCTCCCGACACATTGTGTCGTAACTGCGACCACTTTACAATATCCGGCAATAAACTCAATTGGGACACCATCAAACTCTCTCGTATCCGAACACACACCTTCCAATGTTTGTAATAAGATTCATATTTTCTTCCTCAACGGAATCATACTTTAGGTCGAAATGCTTCCAAGAGACTATGCGACGAGACAAATTGTAATGCTCTATTGTCGCTGCCATTAGACCTAATGGTTCAATAAGGAGTATTGAAAACGTTCTTTCAGATCGTGCCCAGGCCTACAAATCAGCCTTTATTCAATTTAACACGGTAGACACTGGCTGCAGGGCCGTGTGAAGGGAAGGATATTGACCCCAGGCGGATATTAAAAATGACCCCTTAAATTGGTTCACAGATTTGTTATCGACGGCATATTGCATGTTTCCGTCCAACTTCCAATCGGAACGAAGTCCAATAAGGCATCATCAAACGCTCCGTTCTGATGTTAATGGATTTTTCTCGAGGGTCATCATCTGAATCGAGATTGATGAAAATACTCCCGAACAAAGGAAGGGGGCGCAATGGAGTTTTCTTTTTAAAATTTTCAGACGTCAGTTTGCTAATTACTTCTCATTGTTAGGGTGCGATATAAAGGCTTAATTGTTAGAAGTTCATCGAAAAGTTACTTCGAATCCCTCTTTATCTGAGATGCTGTAAACTTCAAAACTGGTTTTACTGATTAACTGAAGATTGTTACTAACTTAAACAGGGCCATTGTTTAAAACGTTTGGCGTAATACCCAGTCATTAAGACCTAATTTGTGCAAAATAGATTTGGTATTGATAGTCTGAGTATAACTATAAAAAAATACTAAATTAAATAGTTGGACAGGTAAATAACCAATATTGTGGACAGTTTACAGAACTCAAGTAATTTAATGTATTACAATGACTTATTAAAGTGCTCCACACAAAAACGATCATACTTTTTTAGCTTAGAACAATTTAATGTTGAACCTTGCCATCTAACCTACACTGCGAATTGCAAAATGTTTTCATACTGCCATAATCAAAATATTTGATATAATTTCAAAACTATTGGTTGATTATATGAATTGAGAAAACTTGTTTCAGGATGTGTTCTCCAAATGTTATGCCCACTCCATTGAGTAAATTGACTCTATAAATGTGAAAGTCTGATTTTCATGATTTTATCCTCTAGCGTAATATTTGAACTTAGCTGTTATTTCGTTTCTCACACAACACCTCAGGGAGTAATATATTGTAGTAATTGTTTCATCGAGGCCCGAAGTCGTTACTGTTATTGCGATACTTTTCTTCGTAACTTTGCTAGCCAGTTTCTTTACTACGGAATTGTTTCGACGAATACTATTCACAAGGGAATAAGTCAGATTAACAGCAGTCAAAACTAGAACTTACATAAGCCTCCTCATCAACAAAATCTTATTATAACAGTATTTACTATTTTTCTTGATCTAGATATAAACAAAGCAACGACAATCTATAGGCTATATGCATAAGTTCTTGGTAAAATCCTGGACAAGCACTGCAAAGTTTTATACAATCCTTTATCAGTGAAAGGAAATAACGAAAGGAAACCTTCTTTATCAGGGAGCAGTTCTGGGATTTGTGGAACTTAGCAATACACATCAGGCCAGCATGATGGCCAGCATGATATTTTTTATGAGTGAGATGATCTGTGCCTAGCATTGGGACATTCAGCTTCAGCTTGTTACTAGCCATTTTACTGATGTATAAAACTTTAAGCCTTTGAATTAATGTTCAAAAGATAAAGACAGTATATCTGGTAATAAATGGTTCAACGGTTCGTAAGCAATCATCATTTCAATGTAATCTCTTTTATGGGTTATATGGCAAATAAAAACAATCATTCTTGGCAATGTTCCAAAGTTGTTCAATATTCTGATAGATTTACGATGGCCGTTCGGTCTTGACAAACGACCGATCAAGACAACGTCTCTTATAAATTCATCTGTCAAGTGAGAAATAATGAGTCTTCAGAAAAGATTAGTCGATGTCATCATCCATTTTTTGCGACAAGCTAAAATAAACATTTATTATAGTGACGTTTTTTCGCTTTTCATGGTCAACCATTACGCCATTACTTCACGATGAATTTTATCTACGTTTGACACAAAGGCGGGGTTCAGGTTATGAAAGATGAATGATAAACACTTTCATTGTTCATTATTAGTTACAAACAAGAACGAGTATATTCATCTGTTGAAACTTAATACAATCACAGAAGGCTTATCTCTAGATATCGATTGCTTTCTAACTACAAAAATAAACCGAATATAAGAAGACGGATAGAATAGTTAAACATATATAATATACTAGCAATGCCCCGCAGTTTCACCCGCGTAGATACAAATCTCGTGGAAATGGTAAGTACTAAGTGGGAGTTTAGATTTTTTTTTATTACTTCATTTCTGATTATTAGATACACACTTACATTCATTATTTAATCAATATAGAGGTTTTTGCGTTACAACGAATAAATATCTAACTAATACAATTTTAAATTCTTAACATCATTTACATAAAATGCCCGACAGTAGCAAATTTAAAAATACTCTACAGGTATTGAAAAAATCTTGATTTTAAGGAGGCAATAAAACATTTTTTTAATCGTTCTCGTAGTTGTTAGCTCGATAGAAATAAAAACAATATAGATATATCGGTGATTATTATTGGTATCCTTGGAATATGAACTAACTCACCAGCCAGATGCCAGATTTACATTTTTGAATTCGTTATATCTTTTGAAAGGAATGTCCGATTTTAATAATTTGAAAAGTAGTTTACAGCTATTTAAACGGTCTTTATTATGGAAACCATCTCATATTAGGATTAATACATAATAAAATATTTTTATCTATATCAAATCTAAAATTAGTTTCGTGTCAAGATTCATGATTATAGTAACAATCCAATGTGTTTGAGAAATGAAAGTTGTTTTTCGCTTTTTATTATATTTAAAAATCATTCAGGTGACGGACTCAAACTATTTGAACTCTTTGTTTTTTATTAAGCATAAATGGAATTACCTACGTGCTTATCTATATTATCTGTATTGTAATTCCACCATAATCCATTTTAGAGTCTTTTTTGTAACAAATGCTCAAATATTTGAAAAAAAAAAGTGTTTGTAGATGAAATGTTAATACATATTTTATGCATAACAGAAAGTTTTCCCGCTAGATTGATTTATAATATATGCCAAGTAAGTTTTTCATTACGTTGGCCTCATCTCAGTCAACTTGTTTATCCTAAGGAGATTTATATCTTAGCACCCCTTGATTTATGTAAATGGACCAAGAGTTTAGTCTGCGTCCCCTGTACAGTAAAAAGGATCTTTTCTCGTGTGTTTCAAAACTTTTCATTCGTAAAATTGTTAAGGGTTGGAAGATTTTCCCTGTTATTATTTTTAATTAAATAAAAGTTTACACTTATAAGTACATGATGTGTTATAAAATTTTACTATTAACTAGCTGTTTCTGGCTCTGTCACATGTATATATAAATATTTTTTATCTATATCCGTTTGAATATCAACGATGATATGCTACAAACCAGTTTCATTAGATATGTAGGTACTAACTAATAAGATAAATTTAGAGCACTAATCTATCCTACTACATCCCAATTTCATATTTAGTAAAGTTACTTTTTTCTTAATATAGATGCTACTAACTACGGATTTCCCTGCACAATAGTAAAATATACCCGCGGACATTATGAGGAGCAGCAAATCTAAATAATATTATTATAAAGAGGAAACATGTGGATGTAAGTATGTATGTTTTTAACGTTTTCACACAAAAACTACTTGACCGATTTCAAAAATTTTTTCACCATTAGAAGGCTCCCTTTTCACTGAACGACATAGGCTATATTACTTTCTCAAAATAAAATAGGGATCCCTAATAAACATGCGTTAATATAACCCAAGGTATGAACCAAATAATTTGTAATCGCGTGCGCTGCGGGAACTATTGCTGATAGAAGAAAAAATGTTCTATTATATTATAGAACGTATTACTATCTACTAAAAATTCTACGATGTACAGAAATAAATTCATTGATTTTTACTTTATGCAGAAGCACAAATTCTTACAATTAAGTACATTTATTAAATCTTATTTCCTCTAAAAGCTTAGTAATAAAGCTGCTTTTACGTTAATATGTAGAACGAGATTATGAATTGTAGCAAGTTAACTTACATTTCATTTTCAGTTATTTATTTTTAGTCATTCTGTTGTCTTTTAGTTTCAAATTTTTACAAAAAATGTTAATATTTGGGATTATATTAAGTTGTATTTTATTATCTTTAATAATAATACCTCTAGCAAATTTTGGCACAATTTACACATTGTAGTGCAATCAGAATTTTAGACTGTTTGTAGGTGTGATCGCAGACAAGCTCCATCCTGTACACAAAGAAACAATATGTTCAGTAAAATATATTATGAAAACAGTACATTTTGATATTAATTTAATAAATCTCGATCGAAGGAAGAGTTCGCCACAACCATGCCTTAACAGAGTTGTTTACGCCACGTCTATAGCAAGTTAGTGCCAAATTAGATTTCTGGCGAGGATGTAATTATAACTTAGATGTAATTTCAAGACACCCTCTTTTGTTTAGGTATATAAAAATATGAAGTATTAGAAATCTATTGATATATCGGCTACAAGCATCAGTTAGACGTTGTGGTTAATTTGTCAGTCTAAAATACTTATCTCACTATGATAAGTAATGGCATAGTTAAGAAATTATTTAGTTTTTGCGCGCAGGTATATAAGTTTTATACATCGAGTTCATTCCAGTATGGACTTCAATTGTTATCTGGATATTTTATAAAAAATCATAGCATAAACAATACAGAACACACCTGTGCTTGCATATTTATTATGATATTTTATACACAGATACGTAATTTCTTTTTCACGTATCATCATGGTAAAAATAACATAACAGCAAATTATTTACTTTCAATCTCTGCTTAAGTTGCGCTAAGGTTATTGGAATATCGTGACTGATAATTCACTGCAGGGCTGGTGAAATTCTAGACTCTATAAACAATTTGTCAAAACACATGCATATATTTCCTTGTAAGCAATTAATAAACCTCGACTAGCGAAAAGCGGCTGTGATTTGCAATTCAATAGAATCGAATTAATCGCTTGTTACCAACCGAGCACTTGAACAAGGATGGAGCGGAATCGACAAAAAATCAACAAATCGTCTGAGCCGAACTTTTCAAGTAGAGATTCAATTTTTTCAAGAGAATAGTTTCAAAATGTTCTATGCTCCCACTAAAGGTCTGTGTCGTTATAAATGCTAATATTACTTGCGTTCTACGTACAAATTTGCTGAGCTAATTGATAAGTTTTAGTTTTGAGATAGATCGAATTTTGGCAAGGGAAAATTCAAAATGTTGAGAAGATAAATGTTGTCTCAGTTTGGAAAAACGTTTAATAAATATCGTGTGTTATCGACGAGGTGCGTTATCGAATGTGTATAAGACATAACTTAATTTAAACGGTTTCAGTTAGGCAGAATGTTATTTAAGAAAAAGTTCATTAAATTAGAAAAACCGTGAAATATTTTTACGCATTAAACAAATGACAAGAAACAAATAAAGCCTTATGTTTTGGAATTTAATTTTTATTTACTTGACAGTGTGTTCGGGTTGTTTGTTTTGTAATAAAGGGCATCAAAGTAATCGTATTTATATAATACATATATTCAAACTATTTTAAATAAGCACTAATTATTTCTCTTATTTTTTTTTCCTTGTAAGTAATATAAAATTTAAAAAAGTAAGTAGTAGCCCATTAACGTCCCGCTGCTGGGCACAGGCCTCCTCACTCATATGAGAGAGGGTTTTTAGAGCATAGACCCACCACGCTGCTCCACTGCGGATTGGCAGTATATTGGCATAGTACACAAGTGCATTCTCTATTCCTTCACTCTCATAGTCCGATGTGACGGGAATCGGACACGACCGGAGAGAGATCAGGCGTAGGACCGACGGCTTAACGTGCTCTCCAAGGCAAGGGGGTGATCACACCGCCAACTTCCCAATTTCGGGCAAATATTTAAAAAATCTTAATAGAAAACTCAATATCAATTTCGAATTGGCCCGACCCGGGACTCGAACCCAGGACCTCATGTCTGTAGTCGAACATGCTAACCACTAGACTAATGAGGCAGTTTAATATTATAATTCTATTATATTCTTATTTATACGGTTGATAGAGTTAACGATGACTTGGAACATTAAAGTATATTAGTAATTGTATTGCTAATTATGAGCATTAGATTCTAATATTTTTTAGATGCGTTTTAATACTGATAATGAAATTTTTGCTGAAATCACAAGACCAGAAGTTTTATTGTGCTCTAGTTATTAATAAAAAAATATTATTAGAGAAAATGTTGCCTTATGTTAAATTTCTGCGAGAAGTATTTTAGCTAACACTTAACTCCCTTATATTTTATAGGATTTTGCATAAACATTTTCCCGTTCATGTATTACAAGTTCTACAATCACAGACTGTCCATAGAAATAAAAAATAAACCTAACCGTGCGCCAAATAAGGTATATTTTTATTCATCTCAAGGAAATTAATTTAAAACCGTGGTGTACATCTCCTGGGACTTAGAGTCAAATTGGATAGCTTTTCTACAAGTTTACATTTGCATAAGGACAAAGAGATATGATGATGAAAGTGCAAGGGATCGGAAAATCTGATAACTTGAAAAACAACCCTAAACGTCATGTTAAGAAAACTTTAGGGTTAACAAATTATGGAATATTGTAACTGGTATTTACGTATATCTGTCTAGATAAAAAACGAAAATTTCCCGTTTGTCATGACATCAAATGACCTACATGATTGCTTATCTTGTTATACTTATAAATGATTTTCCCAATATGATTTCAAGAGGGATCTCTAAAAAAGAGGCCTTTAAGCAGCAATATCCCAAATATTTTACACGTACCGAAATCCTTTTCCTTTATTATATCTCCTTTATACATAAAAACAACCTTAATCCTGTTTCAGTAAAGTATATAATACCTCGTTTGAATTTAAAATGTTTTTAGCGCAATGCATGTTGCGTTGAAATATTAGAATTCTTGGGAGCAGGCATTTCTTTTATTCTTTGCACAATCTTATTCTTGAAGCTCTAAAGTGCATATTCCACTGTTTTGAATAAGCAGGGGTGTTGTATGGACCAACACTGCTTCTGACACTTGTCGTGGTTATTCAAGAGTCATAGAATATAGAAAACTCTATTATAACATATGGTACGTGGTACAACATACATATAATATACAAGCAACGCCCCGGTTTTACTCGGTTAGATACCGATCTCGTGACAGTGGAAAGTCTATTAAGTCCGGCCAAGTTTTTAATCACTTCATTTCAGATTACTTGATACACACTTACATCGATAATCTAATCAATAAACAGATTTTACTTTACAAAGAATATATAACAATAGACTAATACATTTTTACATTCATAATATCATTTACGTAGATTGTTCGACATTAGTTAATTTACAAATACTCTACAAGTATTGAAAGATTTTTTTAAATCGGTCCAGTAATTTTTAGATATTTTTTAAACTTTTAAAAATAAAAACAAATATTAAAAATGCACAACTTTCTTCCATAATATTAGAGAAGAGATTTATTTGTAATAGTTTATTGTCTCAGAACTTCCCTATACACAACATTTGACACTCTGGAGTTCGACTCGGGATACATTATGCACATTAGATTGAGATTTTTAAACTCTCTATATCTTTTGAATGGAATGTCCAATTTTAATTATTTGAAAAGCATTTTATAGGTATTAAAACGGCATTTAATAATAATATAAGGATACGGATTAATATAGAGGTATAAATGATATGGTTTTATTATTGTCGGCACTTTAATTAACTTTTAAAATGTAAAAAAGTAGTTATAGTGGCATAACTACAGTAGTTCGACATATGGTATCGCGGACTTTCTTGTAGTTATTAATGCGTTCTAGTTTTAGTTTTAGTTTTAGTTTTAGTTTTAGTTCTAGTTTTTCTTGTAGTTATTAATGCGTTAAAGCCCAAAAAGAAATAGATGAGTATTGGGAAAGTGTGAGTGATACGTTGAATGAATGTGAACCGAATGAGCGAATAATTATGTTAGGAGATTTTAATGGATGGGTAGGTGTGAAACGTGATGGATATGAAAGGACTCTTGGTATGTTTGGTGACAAACGGGTGAATGAAAATGGACGAAGTTTGCTTGGAATATGTGTGGAACATAGTCTTTTTGTGGCAANAAAGAAAGAAAAATCGTTTATTCGAAAGTGGTGTAACAAACAGCATTCTTATATATAGCATTACTATCTGTAACACCACCTTGAAAGGGTTTACAGCTCAGCATATTGTCATGTGTTGTAGAACACACGACGCTGATTTTCAGCTGAGACCCCGGTGACGCCACAGCATATTTAATTTAAAACTAAAAAGGCACATTCACGTTTACAAACTATATAAAGGAATATTTGCAATACAAAAATAACACTAACAATGGTACTATTTAAAAATGAAATGAAAATAAAATTAAAAATAAGACACTATTGTAAATAAATAATGGTAATATGTACCCTTTTGGTTGGATATTCCTTTACTAAAAATAAATGGAGTGTATTTCAGGTTTAAAATCGTAGTTACATCTTTTAAATGGTAAATTTCTTCGTACATTAGTTGATTGACTCAGTACTAGGGGCGAAAGCACGCTGACCAATGTAAAGAAACCGTAACTTATTTATCGTTATAGTAATGTACGTAAAGGAAGAAAATTCTTACAAAGGTCGCGGCAGTCGTACGTAAAGTAAATTCAAGCGTAATAAATTCGTCCGACTCGGAAAGTTGCAATGGAAGAAGGAACATTTCTAAAGAAATTCTCCGTAAGCAACTTCACTGAAAGTAAAACTCCGTTTATATACGTACAAACCTTATTGTTAAACTACAATTTATGCCATTTATCTACTTTTATTGCTGTGACTTATAGATATATAAAATAGTTATTTTAACCTCTAAAAAAATACAAAAGATCAAAAATTGTTAATTATAGGGAAAAACAGATAATTTAGGAGTATCTGTGAAGTGTACTTTATCTAGAATTAGAAGTTGTGAGTTAAATAGAGAGAGAAGAATGTAAGAAAAAAATCATTATTAGAAAGGTGGTACACACTAGAATATTATTTTTTTTATTAAAAAAGTATAGAAATAATTAAGCAGCTTCTTGTTTCCTAATATTCCGAAAAAGCTGAAATTTTGAATGTGGGTAGATTCAAAAAACTTTCTTTTGTGAGTTATGTTCTTGTAAATTATATTTTAAATACTATTATTGACTTTCATTAGTTACAGTAAGGCACTTGTACATTTGAAAATGCAATATCAAGTATAAAAAATGTATCTGTTTTTGTATATATGAATAAAAAAGTGTTTTTAATAACGGTTGAAAATTTGAACAAGATATAAGATAACAAGAGACGTGAAGTGAGAAAAGGAGTTATGGATACATATTATATGGGATTGGTCTGTCATAAAAACAGTCGGTGAACTAATAGGGAGAAGTTTGATATACAAACCTTTAATGATGGCAGGTGTAGAAGAAGATATAGGAAGAGTGCGAAATAGTATTATTACAAAAGAAGTTTATAAACCTGACAACTGAAACTTAATATCATGAGATTATGTGTGTGTCTGTGCAAATAAGATTAAATATTGCCTTTAGATAAATAATATCACTACACTTAGCACGCTACAAATAAAGCAGTGGCCCGGCAAAGGATTTACTATGGCGGCCCATAGTTTCATGGGCAAGTGCGTTTCGGATCGCCCTCGTAAATGGTTCTTCACCCTCCATTGATTTATCGAGGATATGTTTACTTTGTGCGGATAAATATTTCTCTTATAAAAAGAAATATACCGAAAGGCTTAAGGAAATATCAGTAGGAAGTTTAATATTATGTCGAAGATTGTTGAAATAGAAAATTTGTTTTTTAACGACAAAGTCAAATCCTAAACTTATTCGTTCATTTAATTGCTGGCGCTATAAAATATTTTGCAAATAAGATTATTAATTAAATGAATATCTGAAAAACTGCCTACAAGTTTAATAAATGTAATGTTTAGTAAATAGAACTTGAGTGGATAAATTAAAAAAAAAATATCGTATCAGCTTATATACCCTGGACAGCCACCATTGAGTTTCTTTTTATAAAAATTAAACTTACGTTCTTGTAAGGTGTTGTTCTTTTCAATTAATCATTGTGCTCATCGATGAAAGACGACATTGTGACGAATCCTGTATATCCCGCAGTAGAGAAGCATGTTGGGTTTATGCTCTATAACCATCTCGTATGAATGATGAGAGCAGTGCCCAGCAATGGGACGTTAATAGGTTGCTATGTACCTTACATAAATATATAAGTCTTCTATGCTTAACTTAAATTTTATTACAAAATGATATAATCTGATATATGGAATTCAAATCCAATACAAATTATGTATCATTATCAATACATCTTGTATTATATGATTCCCTCATAGGATTTTTGGCTTATATAAAATAAATAGTTGTAAATAGCACTAGTGACCTCATCACGTACACCATAAATTCTAGCAAGCCTGCGGCACCCAATATCCCACGTGTTTTTTATAGACGGGTCATGGAATATATTGTCCAATAAAGCAGCCCCATAAAGGCACTGCATTGCCGTGACGTTAAATTGCCAGCGAAAATTTTCCCCAAGTTTCCGGGACAAATGGTTTTTCTTAAAACATACTTGCTTCGTATTTATAAGACATGGTGCATATTCAATTCATATTGGGTGTACAAAAGTATTGAAAGAATAATTTTTTTTTATATAATATTTGACGAAAAGTACGTTTACTCATTTTAGAGGTCTAATAAAAACATTCTCGTGTTACGTTTGTTGTCAACTTCTACGAAACCGCTTGAATGATTTTTATAATTCTTTTGGTATATATTTGGTAGGGCTGCGAATTGGTCTTATTGTAATCTTCATCTACTGTCACCAATCCTTTGATTATAATACGAAGTTACGTGGATCAAGTAGTTTCATAGCATCACGCCTCATTCCCATAAGGGTAGGCAGAGACAACGTCCTTCCACTTGCTACGATCCTTGCATATCTGCTTAGCTTCATTCATTCTCATTAAATATTTCATACAAGTTCGTCGGTTTAGAGTACTCTTGACCTGGCCCTTATTTAAAATGTCCTGGATTATGTCCAGGAACGTTCGCTTTGGTCTTCCCCTTCCAACTTTCGCATTCACTCTTGACTCATAAATCCTTTTTGTCAGTCTCATTCATTCTCTCTCCATGCCCAAACCATCTAAGCATACATTTCTCTATTTTAGTGATTACATCTTCTTTTATACCACAACGTTCTCTTATCACACTTAATCTGTCACTCAGTTTTAATCCACTCATACTTCTCAACGCTCTCATCTGTACCGCATTTATTTATTTTAGTAGGTAGTTTCGTAATAAATTAAAAGTGCGTGTGTACAAAGTACACATGTCAGAAGTAAAACTTCCTTGGCAAAGTAATTTTTAAGTCTTGTTTATATTTACACATATCTAAATCTGTAAATTTCCGAGTCTTAGAGGGAAGGAAAAAACAAGATATGTTAGGTATTTAATGAATTTAAATGCCATTAAAATAAATATGTGTCGAAAATTAATACGAATAAATGATTAAAATCTCAAATGACAATGTGTTTTTGTCAATATTAGAAATTATTAACTAAATTTTGTTTTTGAATTTAAAATTTTAAAAAGAGAATATATGAAATATTTTTATTTCATATTTTATATTTTATGAAAAATAGAATATTAAATTATTAAATGGCGAGTGGCAAATTAAATTGTCACGTGTTATTTGTAAATAGTAAAACTACCTAACCTTCAAACGAATTAGCATAAAAAACGCTACACATCTTCGTAACGCTTATCATCATGCGGCTAAAGAAGTTTTACTTCAAAAAATGCCGAAAATCCTGAAAACTGGGTAAACTACCTGTGATACTTTGAATGAGTTATCTTCTTGAATTACTTCTATTAGTCCCACCTCCAACTATATAAAATATATTTTGATTGATTTTTAGATCTCTCACGCATTATCAAAACATTTTATTACACTTGTAGTTGACGACTTTAATTTCTTTTTTATAACATGTTCTTCATTATTTTATCCGCTGTTTTCTAAACTACTATTTTTTAGCTTCACATTAAAAATAATTGTTAAAGATTTTGCTCCCAAGTAAGGTAAGTAGCCCATTAGCGTCTCACTGGTGGGCACAGGCTCATAGGAGAGAAGGTTTTTAAAACAGAGACCCAGTATTATCTGCTCTTAATTATGATTCATTTTATTGTATAGTAATTAATATATACTATTAAGGGAAATTATTTCAATTCAATAAAGTATTTAGAGTTTTCTTGATTTGCTTTTGTTTAAATTATAACATATACTTTACACATCACGTAAATATTTCTTTACATCTACTAGGCATTACACATAAAATAATAACAAGTCTTAAAGGTTGTCCTTTGAAGATATAAGCTGTGATTGGCTTAAAGTCTTTGAGCAAGCAAAGATGTTTCAAATCTGTACACGAATCACGTAAAACTAGATATTTCCTTTTTCTTAGAGTTGATGTCGAAAGAAAAATAAGATACGTTTCATATCTGGAGGAAATCATGAGCTTAGAAATCGAAATGCTTATTGGAAAAAATATTCGAGTATCGTGACTTTTGCCTTATAGTTTAGTTTATTTATGCTTCCATTGCAAGTAGGGGAACAAAAATATTTTTTTTACAAATAAATTGATATTTAAAGTACGTTATTTGGGTATTTTAATCAATTAAACGTATTTTATTTTAGTAAATAAAATAATTTAACCCAAAAACTTCCGTTAACTTCGTACAATTTGCAATCATATAATAAAAGTCTATCACTTTCGACAGATACTTTAGTTTACGAGTACTTTATGTTTCATTGCAAATAGATGTAAAATTATTGTATGCATTGTTTTCCCTTTTTAATGGAAAATGATTTACATTTTCCATAAAAAAGGGAACACAAAGTGCATAAATAAAATCATTCAACCCACAAACGATTAAATAATAGGATATTCGTCGTAAGAATTTATAATATTTTCGTAATATTGTATTGAAAAAATACTCTGCGAACGCTTATTGATGTCATGTTATTTTTTTACTAGAAGGATTTTTTTTATTATTATTATTTATACTAGCAGATTTCGCTGATGCGCCTAAACCAATTTTAGTGTATTCAATTGTGCTTTTTGCCATTTCTGTGCTTGTTCAGTCTATTCTTGAACTGATTTAGCGGTCTCGCAGTCACCACACTCTCAGGCAATTTGTTCCACTGGTGTACAACTCTATTACTGAGAAAGTGCTTAAATGGGTTAGATGATGCTCGCTTATACCCGAGTTTAAAATTGTGACCATTTAGGTTGGGGTTACACTTTTTATAAAATACTTCATCAAAGCTTGATACGTTGTAGAAACCATTTCTTTAAAAGAAGATAAAAGTTTTTCTTTGCTTGTATAGTGATAACAAGAGACACAAGATGGGGAAAAAGAATTGTCTTGCCCGTAATCGAACTAAGGGCTTTTTAGGCGAAACTATTAGTAACAATATGTTAGACATTTTGTCGAGTTATCACATAAGCGACTGTTTATATCTAGTGTATGATTTTTTAAACACACATTTGGTTCACCTAATTAATAGAGGAACATTAATTGTAACGCAAGAGATTGATACCAGCTTTGTGACCCAATAAAAAAAAATTGTATGGCCTTAGAGTGAGGTTTCATCCGCTTAATTTTACCTTAGTAAAATAAGCTAATAGCATTTAATATTAAATTTCTATTACTGACTACATGAAGCTACTAATGCATACTATTTTACAAGCAATAAAATAATTTCTCAAAAAACACAGTCATGTCTAATGCACTCAGAATTTATGTGTCCATAAAAACTATATTATCATTTTATGTGACGTAAGAGTATGTTTATATTTAAAAAAATAATATAAGGCAATGAGCTAAATAAAAATAAATGTAATAGCTTTTAAATTTGAACCATGTGAATGTATACTTCAAAGTAATGGCCCTATATCAAAATCTATAAATGCCTTTATTCAAATTAGCTATACAAACTATTTTGTAACATGAAAGGTGTAGTTATTAGTAATAAATCAACCGTTGGCTACATATATATGACTATACTATCAATATTCAATGTGTCTTCAAATTTACATAAAATTAGCTCTTTTCAGTGGTGGCACTTGCGTAGTTTTCGATCCCATGCGAATATGGGGAAGTCGGTTCTTAGTAAGAATCTACTTGACGAGTATTTGTTTGCTGACTATAAAGTTAACCGGCCGATTAGTTGTAAAGTCCATGAGTAATCCTATTTCGCTAATTTTATAATTTTAATGTATTTAAGTGTGTATCCATTTCTAGTATATGCTTGTGTGCAACAATTTTGACTCCATGTGGTTCTTTCGGAAACCTCGTCACTCAAAGTACTTTGAACGTACTTTACGTTCAATTATTGAATGACTGTATAGGAATGTGTATTTATTTGAGCCTTATTATGTATATTATTGTATGCCGCCTACCTTATTTTACACTAGGATTTTTATTCGCCCAAAGTTTGCCTGGAAGAAATCGCTAAGCGATAAGGCCACCTCTTGTACTTGTGTTTTTAATTGTCTGTGTTTTTGTAATTGTGTATATTTACGGTGCATAATAAAGAGTATTCTCTATCTTATTAATAAGTTGTAACCCGCGCATTTAAAATCCCATGAGAATATTGAATCATGCAGATTTAGTGACTGATATTTTGAAAGGAGTCACGTTTCAAACTTTAAGGTTTAAAAATCTTAATGAATAAGATGAGTTTAAAAGTCTAAGATCATCTTATTATTGCCTTCTGGTGAAATCGGTTTGGGGCACATTGGTTGGATGGTTTCAAAGTGTATACCGGACACAGGAAGAAACCATTATTTTATATAAATATCGCAATATTTCCACGCAATAACAACTGTGTGGAAATACATAAGTAGTTAAGTCATCGCCATACTAGTGATTTTATTTCTAAGCATTACTATATCAATAAGACAAAATTATTACTTCATTTGATTAATGACGATACTTGAATTGAACCATGTATTAATGAATATGATCAATATTTTTACTGTATAATGGGTAATAGTGGATCATGTTTACCTTTAACAAGTTCGTAGCAACACAAGAGAATTGAATTAGATATGTCTTTCGAGTAGATAAACTTACCACTCAGACAGTACTCAAACTTTGTTGGAAGTCACAAAGTGTTTAAATATTATACATTTTCAATTTTTTTTCGTAAAGCTCTTAACGAGTTTTTAAATAAATTTTCAAACGATAAAAAGTTGAACGAAATTGAACAAAAAGTCCTCGGCTTGGGAAAAAACTTTTAATGTTTGAATATGGATGGCTTCGGCTTTCGCTAGTTACCAAAACATCTATGCATATATACTCTAATCGTATACGTATATCTTCGACCCCATTTAAAATTAAAAACAAATAATTTGCGCCTCTAATATTTCCCATTTATTTTTCCATTGAAACGTGCATTCGTTTCAAAATGAATTTCGTACGATGCGGTAATATTGAAATATGATTTACAAATTTTAAACAATTGCGTTTAGGACATGGTACTGTTTTCGATGTTTCAATATGCCAACTGTATTTTAAAATATCAATAATATATGATTTATAGTCCATATGTTATTACAAATCATTTACAAAAAAGTACATTTATGTAGTACAAATACCGATAAATAAAATTATATTTTACTTATACAATCCGCATTAAACGCATCTCAACATAAATACGCGCTTCTAGTACTTTGTTTTTCAAAACGTCTTTTACTAAAGCATGATATGGTGAAACTAAAATATATTCAAAATATTATAATTTCAATCATTTTCCTCAGTATCTTTCATGCGAAAGGGCTGTCACCCATATTCGACATAATCGTTAAAAACTATCGTAAAAGTTATGTTTTATAGCTGTATCTGTATATTTTTGTGACCTGTAATATTTGAAAGATATAAAAGCCTTTCAGAAAAATCCGTTAATCAATTTGTTTCGAGTAATCTCCGTAACAGCTACGTATTAATGAGCGAAACAAATTTCAAATACAAGATATTGAATGTCAGATTAAGCCAGAATAGCGCTGGAAGTTAGAATAGTCCATTTCTACTTATGTATGTATTGTTCGATTGTATTATTGTACGCTCGTAAATTGAAACATATTTACTTTTAATTCAGCTTTATTTCAGGTTTTTATTCATGAGCATTGATTTTACGAGATATAAGTATTAGTTAGCTTAAAACAGCTATTTTTTCATATGTTTGTATATGACTGAATACCTCATCTTTGGCCTTACCTATTTTGATGATATTTTCGTGTATGTTCAGATGGATTTAAGAATTGTTTGGATTAACCATTCGACTTGAATTCCTTCAAATTTGCTCATGATTGAGAACTATTTCTACCGATTTTCATAATTTTTTTGTGTGTCCAGATGGATTCAAGAATGGTTAATAATTAAAATTTGATCTTCTTAATTGAATTACGCGGTTGTGACCACAGTCTTAACATTATATTGTTTTGCATTAGGATCACTGAAATATTTCGTTATTCGACAGCCCTGACCTGCAGTATCTTCCCCAGTTTTATCACCCATTTCCCGTCATACCCGATATTATTTTATGGGGGCGTGTTGCACCCCATTTTTCAACTAAATAGCAACTGCGAGATTGGATGGAGCTGCTATTTTTCAAGTGTGAATTTTGCATACGTTTTAGTTTCGAGTAGATTTCATCTTGTTGATGCTTTCAGCGGTTTTTGTGTTCTCTCACCCTTCGCATTTTATAAGGCTTATACGCGGTTTAACTAAGTCATGTGTTTTGAAATATGTTTTTTGCGAAGTAATCCCTATATTGTGCACTTAAGCTAAGTGAACATTGCAAAATGTTCAACAGAAATCTTATTTTGTAATAATGAAAATGGCAGCTTTGGCGTAATGTGAGTGTTTAGTTTACTAGCAAACATCTCTGGTTGGATGAGTTATTTTAGGCCAAATATTTATTTACATATACTTTTATTTCATTTCATATATAAAAATAATTAAAGGTACGTACGTACAGAGTGCACATGTCAGAAGTAAAACTTTATACAAATCTAAAATTTTAGATTACCGAGACTTAGAGGGAGGGAAAAAGGAAGATATGTTAGGAATTTAATTAAAATTTTAAAAGTGTCAAAAATTAATAAATAATAAAATTTAATAAAATCTCAAAAGAAGAATTATAAATAAAATGCCCGTGTATTTTTTGTCAATTTACAAATTATTAATTAAATTTTGTTTTGAGTTTAAAATTTAGAACAGGGAACATATGAAATATTTATATTTTGTATTTTATGAAAAATAGTATATTAAATGACGTTTGGCAAATGAAAATTCCACATATTATTTGTAAATATCAGTAAGTAAACATTCTCTGTCACACTGTTTGACTGCGATGAACTTCTAACCGACACAACCGATTTCGACGATTTTTAAAATTTGGATTGCTTCCCATTACGATTATACGATAGATTTCATTTTATAGGCTATATTTAGATGTACGCAGAAGATAAGTGGATATGTGGGTATTGACTATTAGTAAATTATATATGATATAGGCTTAGACTTGTAGAAGGTTTTTGCCGTAACTAGCTGCCAATAATGCCTAAGGCTTGTCGAATCTTGAAACATAGTACTTATATGCAACTTTCTGGTCGGTAATAAGTCTTTGCTGGTAAATAAGTAATTTGAGGGCCTCGCTGGCGCAGTGATGCGAGTACTCGCTTTGCTAGCAGAGGTCCCGGGTAAAATCCCCGGTAGGACAAATTTAGAAAATTGTATTTTCTCATTTGTCTGAGTCTGGACTGGTGGGAGGCTTCGGCCGTGGCTAGTTACCACCCTACCAGCAAAGACGTACCGCCAAACAAAGAGATTTGTGTTCCGGTACGATGCTGTGAAGAAACTATAAGAGGTATATCGCCTCTTACGAGATTAGCGTGCTTCTATCTTAGACTGTATCATCACTTACCATCAGGTGAGATCACAGTCAAGCGCTAATCTGTGGCCAATAAAAAAATATATATAACTACCCACAGTAGAGGCCTCCTACCTGTTCAGATCTAAACAATCCTATCCTACAACCACTCTGCTACGAACCGACCATTGGACCTTTGTTTACAAAGCGTATACAAACTATTACGTTAGCGGGGCCGTGAATGTAGCACTTCTAGAACATTTTATACAAACTTTATTAAATAGTATAGTTTATTTTAAAAGTCATGATGGTCTGGTAGTGGATAAGTGGAGAAAAAGTGATCCGTTTCAAGAAATCGCAGGTTTGAATCCTGGCCAGGCACAGATCTCTTTATAAAAATGAAACTTACGTGCTTGACTGTTCTTTTAAAATGATAGATTTATCATAGCGTTTTTTGCTGAAGGAAACCATCGTGAGGAAACTTACATACTATGGTTCTGATTCTGGGGCATGTGTATCTTGTTAACCCACAATATTTTTTTTAAAATCCTCTCTCCTGCGAGTGTGAAGGCTTGCGCCCATCAATGGGACATTAATGAACTGCAACTTACCTTTTGCCTTTTAATTGCATTTTTTAATTTGCCCTGACTCTGGCCATGGCTGGTTACATACCAGCAAAGACCATCGCCAAGTAAAGAGATATGTGATTCAGTACGATGCTGTGTAGAACCTATTAGGCGTGAATACTACACGCACACATTCATACACTTATTTCTTAGATAGTCGATCCACCCATACACACGCGTTCTTAATTAAAATAATTAAAAAGAAGAATTGCATTTTAGATATAAACCTTGCCGCCGCCGAAGTGTCAAGATGCGTGGAAGGGCGGCCACTGAAAATCAGCATTGGGATTATTATATTAATCCCCTGTTAGTCTGAGTGGCCACCTTTTCTGAATCACACCCCTCTACACAAATTTACACTTAAGCAATAATTGTACATTACTCACGGTGTGTAAATGTTTTTTCTTTCGTTCTTTCTGAATTGCCTCGTACGAGGTAAGTGCGGTTCCATCTTATCATCACTATATCATCACTTACCAACAGTCAAGCGTTAACTTATCAGCTATAAAAATATAATTATTTGTGCATAAAGTTTAAAACTAGCTATTTGCAATAGCTACTTAGGCTGTTGAAGGGAGTTTCCATAGAAAATATAAATCTACTTAAAGAATTATATTTATCTGTAGTGAACATTTTCGGTAATGAGATTTAGTGCGACCACCCGCGTGGGGTCTCGGGTTCATAACCAACACGGTTTGGGCGTATCGTTGTCAGATGGGACATGACATTCGTTCGATTTGGTAAATGTCCGTCTTGGATGGGAGAAAGTGATGGTTTAGGTAGATTTAAAACAACGTGTAGCTTAGTATATACATATATTGTAAGCTGACTAAGAATTCTCCTTAGATGTATATTGTATTTCTCGGTCTATACGACATACTTTCAATTTTTTATGTCTGTAAATCGTCTCTATATCAAAATCATGTTATTTGTTAAAATACGTGAATTCAAATACTATTACATTATAGTACCGTTATTTTATGCCATTAGGCGTACAAATTATTAGTATTTATTAACATAATATATTGTTTAATTAAGTTTTTGAAATTATGAATATAAAACAAAATATTTACTTGAAACCAAATTACTACAATGTTTAAGGGCCATCTTTAGTTCGAAAAATTAGTTTAATGTCATACGATCTAAATCAAAATCGCTGGAAGAGCTTTTCGAGTAAAGGTATCTTTAATAAAACTTCCGAGTTTTAATAATATTTTGTAAAGTGTATTTAAATAAAAATTATTATACACTCCTACCTGATTACAGTATATTTAATGGCTGACAGTGTGATCACATCTGATGGTTAGATGATGATGATGATACAATCTAAGGCAGAAGCGCACTATTCTGGTATGAGGCAATTTACCTCTTATTGTATTACACAGCATTGGACCGGAATACAAGTCTCTTTGCTTGGCGGTACGTCTTTACTGGTAGGATAGCAACTAGCTACGGGCGAAGCCTCCCACCAGACACAGAAAAAAAGAAAATGCTCTTTTCTAAATTCGCCTTACCTGGGATCGACCCCGATACCTCTGCTAGCAAAACAAATACTCGCAGCACAGCCTTATACCGTATATGTTATTCTTAGTAAATTGTCTATTTTTCTTTCTGTCTATAATCGTTTCACGCAAAGCTTTATACAAGCATTAAATTGAGTCGGAAATTTCCTAAACTTATCCCTGTACCAAAATTAAGCGATTCTAGTGCACAGATTATAACATTTTACTTCGATTAACATATTAAACTTTCAATAATACTTCTTATGATCTTTGAATGACCCTTCAAAACCTTGAAGAACTTATATCGTAATGCAATTCTTTTATGTGCAATCTTCTAAATCTGATAAGCCATCTACGAGAATGCACTTCCATTGTCCGGATGGCATCTCTCCAACTCTTCTCAGCCAAATGTATATCTTAATATATTATTATCAAACATTTATCATTATTTTAAAATATATACAAGAATTACTATATTTATATTGCGTTATATAAAACAGAAATAATACCCTTTGCAACATTTTATTATGAATTGAAAGACAGACATATTGACGCTAGAAAGCATACACATAGTAACCCGCAAATCCAAAACCGTACATTAGAACAGAAACAAATTACAAGAAACTATCGTATCGTACGAAAAAAATCTATCGTAATTATCCATTTGAGTTGTCAATTTATGACGATTACTTATACATTATTGCCAAACAGATCGACTAAAGGTTTATTAAAACATTTATAGGAGGGTTATCTACTACGTTTTTGCTTTCCGGCATCGATATGTTATATATATAATTTATTAAGAGGAGAACATAGCTGTTACGTAACATTTCCTCAGCGCACGCAAGGGTAGGTCCGAAAATGAATCATTTCTTCCTATTTTTGTTACATTTTTAATCGATTTTCCACTCATATTGTATAAATGAGTTATCCATCATAAATATAATTTTGTTAATTTGATCCAGTAGTACCTATGATTAGCTTGTTAAATCGGACAAATAAACGATCTCTCCAAGTTTATAATGCACAGAAATATGTATTACTGAAAATTTGAGTTAAAGAGATATAAATCGCAATAAATTCAGAATTTAAAGTAATTTTTATAATTCTTACACAAATCAAAAGCTTAATTTTAAAGCAAACAATATAGAATAAAATAGAGTTTTTGTTATTAATCTCCAAAGCGCTTTTGACGTAATTTTTACTGCTAAATATCTGACATCATTTTTTTTTATTTATTAAACTTCTTTTACACAGAAGCTATGTTTTTATCGATATTTCTACGAAGTCGAGAAACCGCAAATAAATAAATTATATACCTGAAATTATGGCTACATATAACTTACAAAGTGCAATATGTATGCAAATGTATACAGTCAGTTGTAATAAAGCTACACTTAAACTTGATACTGCCTTAATCTCCTGGTTACTCAAGAACAATAAAAACTGATTGTTTCGGTTACACCGCAGGCGATTAAAACACGTTTTACGTTTATTAAACTAATAAAATTCGAGCCTGATAAATGCTTGAGTAAAGATTATCTATGTAATAAAATTTTAATGTGTACGTAGGCACGGGGAACTTTAAAGCGAACGCGGTATGTCTGTCGTAAATATTGGTCACTTTTGTCCTCGCTTTACAGCTGCTTTCCGGAACCACTAGTTTTTTTGTACCATCTATTATCTCGAAGTTTAAAAATGTATAGTATATATATAAACAAGTAATATATCTCCCTTGTACACTCATGCACATTACATACAACATAAAGAGAGGTCTCTCATTCAAACTGCTCAGCATAGATATGATTAATTTAACATGATATATTTATTTTTATTACTTTTCTTAGTATTACATATTTTAGGATATATACATTTTTAATCACGAATTTTGGAGATCGGCGCTGTAAGCCGAAATACAGTTTTAACTAGTTCGGCTACAGAGGATCACATAATTTGGGATACACTGTATATTCTAGAATTAAATAAGTAAAATCATTGTATCTTTCTGTTGTTATGTTCAACTAATTATTATTATTCTACTACTTCACTCGCGCCCGTTTACGAAAATATATACATATTTATAGCATATAGATAAATGAATAATAGATACTTATACACCGAAATATGTATTAATACATAAACATAAATATACATTTACATAAATATTATAACGGGCGGAGGATATACCCCGGCAGGGAGACCAAAGGGCCGGGGGTCAGGGCTACAGGCTGAGAAACCGCCGGACTATCCTAGCCGAGTCTAGCAACACCGCCTTCTGCATTTTTGCTGCGAGCGAACCGTTACGGAGTCCCAGCCGTCTCAGATGGTGAGCGAGACTGACTGGGATCAAACCGTTGGCAGATATAACGATTGGGATGGTTTCAGTGGACCCCACCCCCCACATGGCGGTAATCTCGTGCGCCAGATCCAGGTATTATTACATATATATGTATATATAATATATAATAAAAGATTATCCAATACGTACAATGATTTAAACGACATTGACATTGACATTTTTCACGATTACCCAGTTAGTTTTAAGAACACATCTATATATCTATGTATATAAAAGAGATATCCAGGTATCTATTGGACTCATCACGATATCTCTGGAACCATAACGAAATTCGACTCGCAACCCTCTTTGCGGGTGGAATTTCGTAAAATCCGTTCTTAGCTGATCTCTACTCATCAAAAGGATATCATGATGAGTCAATAGATAACTGGATTTTTTTTGGAACAATTTGCCTAAATTAATGAAAATGCTACGAAAATAATAATCCACGCAGACGAAGTCGCGGGTTCAGCCAGTGTATAATATGACGATTCTATCATTGAATATAGTGTATATCGTATTGTTTACACTGTTATTTGATGTATCTGTATTGAAAGCTGCCTTTATGCGCTTTTAAACAAATTGAAAGAATATGGTATAGAGATTTCATTTCTGAATTTATTGAAATAATTGGATTTGCGATACATTTCTCAACACTATTCATTACGAGTACTAAGTTTCTCTATATAGGTATATATTTATGTATGTGCAGTTTTTTTCAATTACCTGATATTATGAGGAATTAAATTGGCTAGGTTTGATAGCGACATTTCTAGGGAAACAGAAAATTCCATGACTAATTGATATTGCAATGCAAACGTAGCCAAGTAAATGTAAAATTCCCCGTCATCGTCCCATTGCGGAAACGTTTGAAGATACACCACGCTGCGGTCCAAATTCGCTCCAGACGTGTCTATTCGATATTTTTTTTCATAGACACCCAAAGTTCTTCAAATTATACTAGAGTTTAATATAAATCACGTGTTCAATTTACCGCTCCAGCTTAAATCTGAAATAACATTTAAAAAACTAAAAATCCCTACGTTGGCAAACTAATTTTTTATTTTTATACAAATCTACAACTTTAGATTTTCGAAACTTAGAGGGAGGGAAAAAGGATTAATTAATGTAATTGTCATTAAAATATTAAAAGTCTCCAAAATTAATTCAAATAATTTATTGAAATCTCAAATGACGAATTGCAAATAATAATGTCACGTGTTTTTTGTACGTGTTACAAATCGTTAATAAAATTTTGTTTCCGACTTGAAAATTTTGAAAAAAGAGTTTATGTATTTCATTTATTTTATATTAAATGACGAAAGGCAAATTAAAATGCCACATGTTATTTCTAAATATTAAAACTACCTAACCTTCAACCGATTAGCATAAAAAACGCTGCACATCTTCGTAACGCTAATCACGCGTTTCATCCGTTAAAATTTTACCCTCATGCGTCTAAAGAAGTTTTATTTCAAAAATTGTATTTTTAGTTGATGTAAGGGAAAACAGGCAAAATAAAAATATTTGTTTATATTTTAAAATGCAAATATGTAACCTTGTCTAGTAAAACCACCAGGTAATTTAAACACGTAATCTTTTAAAACCTAAAGCGATCACGATACCTCGAAACCACTATCCCGTCTTACATGTCCGACGTTATCGACTATTTACTTGCAGATCAGGAAAAGGCGGGACGAAACAAATTTCCGCGGGCTCTTAACGACCCGACCGTCATTTAATCAGGCTCCAGTGTTGATGGGGCCGCAACCAACGCCACTCGTATCCAAATCTATCATGAAATAATATTCCTGTCCTACTTCAATAGACGATTCTTTCAGGCTAGAAAAAGAAAGAAAATTTGCAATTTGAAGACAAAACTAGTTACGAGCGGTTCGTACCGGACGCGAACCCATTTTTCCGGATTTTTAGTGCTACTATATAAAGTGTGGGTATATTAGTAGTATGTGAGATTACCGTGTGATTATTTCTATGATTTATACACGTGTAATTTTATTAAATGCATAAACTATAGCATTAAATATATTTACATGTGAGCCGATTTAATTGATTTGAGGTTAGTGAGAGACCGATTGAAGTGCAAGACATTGGAGGAGGCTTTTATGGCCACAGGCGGTCCCTACAATAACGAATATATATATGAGTAATAAAAAATAGATTTAAGATTTATAGTAAATACATTAATATTAATTAGTTTAAGGTTATTATTTCTTTTTAGTTTTCTTATTTTATAATTGTAAATAGTATTAACGATAAGTATGTGTTTGAAATCAATAAAGCTTATTGATGTTTTAACGATCTCAATATTAATACGCTATAGTGCGAGTACGTGTTTCATTAGCAGAGGTTTGATTTTTAGCCAAAACACATGTTGAAATACATTTTGCGGTACTCGTACGCCAAAACGATTTTGCAAAAATATTTGTATTATATAAAAGGTAGGATTTTGTCTAGTTTGTTTTGTCTATTTATATTTAATGCTAAAATGACTTGGAAAGGGTAGTTTTCAATTACGTGATAGTGTTGAAATTCATGTAGCACACATTGAAATTTATATAATAGCATATTTTTCTTATTCACAGAAAAAAATATTTAGGACCAAATAAACGTAGTAAAGACATAAATCAGAGTTGCGTAGTGGAGTCAGCATGACATATAATATTATTGTATACTTTTATCGTTTTCATCTATTGTATTACAGTAATATTAACTTTAAAATCGGTTTTACAGTTTTCAAGTGTTAGACTAATTCTAGGGAGTTGTGTAGAACTCATAGAACATTTAACTGGCAGCTCTCGACCTAATTTTGCTTAAGGTTATCTCTGCGATGCTTTCGTCAAATAGTAGCATAGAGGTAATGTACCGGAAAACTTATTCCACTCATCGCTAAGTTAAGTGAAACTCTTTTCTACATCAGAGACCCTGAGTTATGACGGTTAACAGTATGTGACAACGTTTATTTTTAAAAGAGTAATTTGGTTATTTACCAAAAAAAATTCTGAATAAATTCAACGGACTAAACAAGATAACTCAATTTCATTAAAATAACTAGAATAATATTAGTCAATCTTTAGAGACAGTCTTGCCTGTCATCCCGCAGTGGAGCAGCGTGATGGGTCTATGATCTAATAAGTTTCTCTCCTACGAGGGCGGAGGCCTTTGCCCAGCATTGGGACGTTAAAGGGCTGCTACTTACTTTTATCACTACGAGAAGCTTTAAATACTTAAGTAAATATTAGAGGTAATTGGTAGGCTATTAAATGCCAATTTCTTCTCACTTCCGTCTAAGGAGAGAGAGTTTTTACCACTGCCCCACATTATGTTTCCACATTATGTTTTCCTACACCGAAAATCACAATAATGTATTTCATACAACAATTTGGCATTTCAATTTCACAAAAGGGACTAAGTGGTGTCTGTCCAAACTCGAACCCCTGACTCTTTGCAAGATAGCCCGTGTATATCTGTTGGGCTATAATGCTATAGCTGTAAATCGAACATAGTGCTATTAGATTCGCAGGAAAATAGCCAGTCCAATTTTCCATATGTGAAATAATACTGGAAAACGCACAAATGCGTATTAATCATGCAATTTAAATTCATATATTTGTTAGCCTATTTTGTTATGTATTGAATCGGATCCGCAATATACCGGCAATAAACATGTATCGTGTTATACGATGAGAATAAAATCAATGATTTCAATTGAATGTACTGGTTTTAATCTATTTTAATTGCGATTGAATATTTTAGTGGCTGCGGCGTAATGTGATTTTATTCTGAGTGACTCGCTGGTGTAACGGCGCGAGTACTCGCTTCACTAGCAAAGGTATTAGGTTCGATCCTCGACAGTGTAGTAGGCTTCGGCCGTAGTCAATTCCCATCCTACCAGCAACGCAGTAACGCCTACCAAGGAATGTTAGTTCCTTTACAATGCTGTGTAGAAACCATTACGAGGTGGATTATCCCCTTTCCAGGTTAGTGCACTACTTAGTATAAAGTAAAGAAACGGGAACCTAGGTAAGTACAAATGAGTTGGAATTTTTATACGACTAATGGTTATTTAGTATACTGAATCTGTTTAATTCATTTTCTTTTTTTTTTTCGCTGGAAAATACATTTATGTACGGAGTGTGGGACTCGCTGTTTCTAGAATAACCACTAAAACCCAGCGGAGCCCTCTGCATCTGAAATAGGGGGCAAGAAGATCGCAAAAGTATTCGACTCCGATGGCACCCCAGATGCACTCTACAGAAGGCTCATTCAAGTGAGGGATAGTAGGCGGGCAAACGTACGTCTCCTGCTTCCTACCCTCCTATGATTGGGACGAGGGGAATAAACCGCGGCGTCGCGTTCTGTCCCCAGCGCCTCTTTTTGCAAGATGACCGTCTCACAGAAAGAAGCAACCGCCCTCCATCCCGCTTCGCGGTCGATCATTACGTTAATTTTTTTGGCAGCAAAAATTAACTCAATAATCACGTCCAGTTGTGGACA
Organism: Elymnias hypermnestra; assembly: GCA_015832385.1. Taxonomy (NCBI): domain Eukaryota; kingdom Metazoa; phylum Arthropoda; class Insecta; order Lepidoptera; family Nymphalidae; genus Elymnias; species Elymnias hypermnestra. The sequence goes on from JACTOM010000330.1 coordinate 903,965, forward strand.
TCAAAAGATGCCGCTGTGGCCCCCAAGCTGGACACTCCGTCACCGTATGGTGCGCCGTATCGACTAAAGCTTTCGAGACAGGCAGGTGAATGCTCGAGGATTCACCTGCCTGTCTCGAATGCTTAAAACACTTTAAGGTAAAACATAAAATTTAAACGATAATTTATCTTGGAATTAAAAAGCTTATTAAAACGCAAATTCCGGTACAATTATTTTAGGAGAAAGGATTTAAATTGTCTAATTTAATGGAATATATACAAATTGAACAGAAAATTTTAGTTAAGGTTAAAGCCTAGAGTACATTTGATTACATAGTACATACCTTACAAGCGCTAACCGATTTATACGTTTTATATAATGAGCAAAACACGTATAAAGCTACTTCAGCTTTATACATTTTTATATGAAAAAATTGTGCTTATAAAAACTGGGTCAAGTAACAGTTCTTTTGTTCATAGTGACCTTCAGTTGTTTGCACACTCAGTCTGAGTACCTTATTTTGAATTAATTTTCATCTATTGACATGGGATTTTCCTTCAATACTGGTTGATTGACTTTTTAAATAACAAATCTAAAAATTTTGATATAATTATCTAGTCTAAGATACGAATGCGAGTAAAATGTTTAAATTTGGGCTTCATTTCTGTTAGAATTATCGGTTAATGATGATGATTATCAAAATTGTCGCCAAATTTGAAAATGTTTTGAAGATAATTTGTAAATGAACAGAAATTCTGGCTTTAAGATTTGTAAAGTTTTAAAGATTAACAAATAATTCAAATGTTGCTAATCTTGCCTTTTAGAACTCAGCTGACTTTCCTCAATCTTCAAAGTAACGTCTGGATTTATCAACTAGAAATTAATTAACAGGTAAAAGTTTTGGTAAACAGGTAAAAGTTTTGCACATTATAACTTTCTTCCGTAACCTCATCGAATTAAGGAATCCATTGCTACAAACAATTTACCCTGAGTTATACAAACTACGCCAAACTCGGCGTAAGCCTATGAAAGTTTTTTCCGCAGAAATACGACACGTGTCGCCACTAAGCTCCTTGATGGCATTTTGATGGGGCATTCATCTTTCCACGCCGAATAATAAATAAATCTTAAATGAGTATTTAAAGGGCAACAGTACTACGGTTGTTGTACCAAATTTCCTTCAAAAATATATTGATGCTATCTTATAAAACTTGTTAAGTCCGCTTTATGACAAATATCTTCGAGTGCAAATACATTATTTTAGCATCAAGTGTAATCCAACGATTTTTGAAGTGAAACTTCTTTAGGCGCATGAGGGTAATTTTTTTACGGATGAAACGTAATTAGCATCACAGCGTTTTTTATGCTAATTCGTTTGAAGGTTAGGTAGTTTAAATTTTTACAAATGACATGTGGCTTTTAATATTTTAAAATACTAGTTTTCATAAAATATAAAATAAAAATATTTCATAAATTCTCTTTTCTAAATTTTAAATTTTATTGATCGAGTGGTGAGGAATGAGCTGTGGTCAACGTTATCTACGTATGGGGTGAGAGATTGTCTGATTCAAGCGTTGTAGTTTCTCTATGAGGGTTCTAGTGCTTGTGTCAGAATAAACGGATCGTTCACGGAGTGGTTTCCTGTCGAAAGAGGTGTTCGACAGGGATGTGTTGCGTCACCATGGCTGTTCAACCTATTCATGGATAAATGTTTGACAGATTTAAAAGAAAGTATGTATGGGTTAAGAATGAATGAATTACTCATCAAATGTTTACTCTACGCTGATGATCAAGTAATACTTGCGGCATCTGCTAATGAGCTACAGGAGATGCTAAATGTTGTGAATGATGCTTTGAAAGGGAAAGAAATTAAAGTGAATGTAAATAAAACGAAAGTTATGCTTTTTGAACGAGATGAATCTATGATGAATGGAATATTTTGATAGATGGGGAACAAAGTGGAAGAGGTGAAAGAATTTGTATACTTGGGATCTAAATTTACAAAAGATGGAACATGTGAAAGTGATATCGAAAGGAGAGTGAATGCAGGGAATATGGTAAATGGTGCTCTGCATGCTTTTATGAATAGCCAGATGGTGTCTCAAAGGGCTAGACTGGCAGTGCATGCTGGAGTGTTGGTGCCAACACTTATGTATGGTAGTGAAAGTTGGGTATGGCAGAAGAATCACAAAAGTAAAATAAATGCGGTAGAGATGAGAGCGTTGAGAAGCATGAGTGGATTAAAACTGAGTGACAGAGTAAGAAATAGTGTGATAAGAGAACGTTGTGGTATAAAAGAAGACGTAGTGACTAAAATTGAGAAAGGTATGCTTAGATGGTTTGGGCATGTAGAGAGAATGAATGAAAGGAGACTGACAAAAAGGATTTATGAGTCAAGAGTGAATGCGAAAGTTGGAAGGGGAAGACCGAGGCGAACGTTCCTGGACCAAATCCAGGACATTTTAAATAACGGCCAGGTCAAGAGTACTCTAAACCGACGAATTTGTATGAAAGGTTTAATGAGAATGAAAGAAGCGAAGGAGATATGCAAGGATCATGGCAAGTGTAAGGATGTTTTTGCCTGCCCCTATGGGAATGAGGCGTGATGCTATATATGTATGTAAATGACAAAAAATACGTGGCATTATTATTTACAATTCGTCATTTGAGATTTCAATAAATTATTTGTATTAATTTTCGAGACTTTTAATATTTTAATGACAATTACATTCATTAAATTCCTGACATATCTTCCTTTTCCCTCCCTCTAAGTTTCGAAAACCTAAAGTTTTAGATTTGTATAAAAATAAACAAGACTTAAAAATTAGTTTGCCAAAGATGTTTCGCTTCTGATATGTGTAATTTGTACGTACGCATTTTTCATATTATTTAATCTATTTATACTCTGGGGTAGGTAAATTTTTTTTCAACGATTGAAAATTCAAGCGTGATCTATATAGGGAGAATGCGAGTTATATGCAGGAATTAAATTAAAGTTGCTAAATAATACCCATGAATAATTAAAAACCTAAACATAACTTGAAATTTTGATATGTTGGTATCAACAAATTTCTTTGGAAATTTCTTTCTAAAAATCTATTCATCTCTGCCCAATCCGTAAGAGACTAAATACAGCAAACATACTTTTTATATGTGTCATGGTTATTTAATTTATATGTCTGCTTTTCCCTGTAAAGAACGAATAGAGACAATTTTGTTTCATACATGAACATTTTTCAGAAAGACATTTATTCTGCTGTAATAAAAGGTCTGCATTTTGAGATAATATGCTAGAATTTTGACGGAGTCAGTGATTTAGTAGCGGAAGGGTACTTCAGAAGTGTTCTATGAGCAAAGACAAAGAGTCATAAATATTATGTTTCAACGTAACTCCCGTCTCCTGCAGTTCATTATATCTAGATTACACTTTATGTGTCATATTTACTGCCAAAATCTATTGTTTGTCGTTTCAACATAAATATTATGATATCAGTAGAAACCACTTCATTGTTAAGATAGAGAAATTATGTATGTACTTAAGGTTAACTACATTTGCAGATATTAGGAAAAGTTCCAAATTAAGTAAATAAAAAAAAAAAAAATGGTTTCACTTAAAGCTGTGTCATTTACTACACGTTTATAAAGGGAAATTGAAATTTGAGTGGATGAATAAAAATGCAGTTTATTATTTATTGAAATATTTGAACAGAATTTATTGTAAATAGGGAGAGACTGAACTAATATTAGGAATTCAATAATATATCTCTAGATATCCTTAATAGGGTTTTATTATAGAACTATATTCTTCAGTCTATTTTCCTTTCAGTTATGCCACTAAGTGCTTCGTATACACATAACAACAAAATGGATAAATTTCACAGGAAAGAGAGAATTTATATAATATAAACTATGATGCTTTTAACCCGTAACTTCCTCTGATGCTTGCATTTGAATAAAAAAAAAATGATTTATAACAGAACAATTTTCTTTTATAAAACCTATATTTGATACAGACTTCGGCAAGTCATTTGAACTTCAATTTCTTATAATTGTGATTGAAATTCATTAGATAATTTAATAAAAAGCACCATTCAATCAATTCTAATCCAATACGCAAGCTTTGATGGATATCATCGAGAAAACTAACCTCCTTCATTAACTTTATCAATATTTTCTATCTAATGCTCTCACCTAAGACGATTTGCATTTTTAATGAAATGTTATCTGACCATGCTATTGCCGGCATGCGTAGGTGTCTTAACGTCTGATATGCATTTTAAATCCACTACAAATGCAATATTTTAGGAATAATTGCTATTGACTTTTATCCCAATGAATAAATTTTAAATTTAAAGTCTTAGTAAATAGACTCGTGTTCTAATAAGTACTTATTTTATTATAACATCTATGAAAATGTATTAGAATAACTAAATATCTGTAATTAGCTGATTGAGAATATGGGGAAATATCTACTTACTGTCAACATTGCATCACAAATGAGTCACTTTGCTAAATTATAAGTAAATTGCAAATTTTGAAGGCTTCGTGATGTATGGATAAATATGTGGGAAAGTGACTAACTCTGATAGTGATTGACTCAGTGAATGAATGAGTTTAATAGTCTAAAATCGTCCACGGTTTATTCTAATGAAACTGGTTTGGTACACATTGGTTCGATGGTTTTAAAGACTATAAAGGACTTAATTTAAAACCTTTTGTTTTGTTTCATATATATGTCGGAGAATAAGAGAGAACGGAGAAGCATAAAGCACAGGGGCGTAGGGTTCTCCGCCGACATCGTCATTAATGGGATCCATTATTTAATGTCTTATTCTGGGGGCGTCCGTGGGTAATGTTGGTGCAATCAAACACATTGTTAATTAACTCGTATTATAATTTTCCCGATATGAATTTACACAAACTCATTATTAATAATAGCTAGGAACGCGACAGTTCCAACAGTAGACTACTCCGGTCGAGCGCCACTTGACAACTGCCGAGAGACGCACCGGACTGCCACTTATTGACTCTGCCCCCACGCCGATACACAGATGGCGCCAGCGTTCCACAGACTATTACACACGGACCAGCGATCCACAGACTCTTGCACTCCGACATATATATAAATTATTAATACATGAAAACCCAAATGTGTACAGATGTTGTTTATTAAAAAAAAACGACATACCGAGAATGTACCCTATGATTTTAATTCTATATTTAGATTTTTTTTAGATGAAAGTCATAGGATATACTTTTCGTATTACTGAAATGGTTGTACTCGTATTTACTAAATAACGTATCTATTAAAGAAAACTTTGTAAATTGCGTTAAAATGAATGTTGTGCTAATATGCAGAGCTAAAACGAACAATTCGAGATGATTTATTGCCTTAATGCCTTATGTATATTCAGACTTGGTGCGCAAAGTTTTGGCATCAAAACTTCTGGGACTATATTATTCACGAAGCACGAAACACGTACGAGGTGTGAATTTGTTCTACAAAATTTGGTAACCAACTGTGTTAAGATTTAGGAATTGTGTTGAACACGTAATTAATGACACTAATTCCTAGAACTAACCGAAATACTTGCGTATAAAAAGAATCTCACGACATCAAACACGTACTCGCAATACTGCGCTAGGTAAGCCATCAATACTATAAGTCCTTATAAGGATAAGGATTTATTAACATCAGTTGAACATTTTTCGACCACAATGGCGCTATAGTGCGACTTTTCAGCACGCTAGTAGAATTCTCGGTTCGAATTCCTGCAGGGCAGAAAACGCATTTTCTGATTTGTTTAATCTGGACCTTTTGCGTATACGAACGACGCTGTACGCAAACTATAAGGGGTAAATTACCTTGTGCCAGGTTATCTATTTTCCATTTTAGGCTGTATCGTCATTTACCATGAGGAAAGATCGCTATCAAGCGCTAAGCTGATAATATAATATAATTGATACATATATTTAATGTTTTCCCTGTCGAAAACTGGCTGAAATGTTATGTGCGCTTTGCCTTAGTTCAAGATGCAACTTGCAATATTCATGAGGGGTTGGGGGAAAGAAAAAATGATCGAGTCGTGACCATAAAATGCACCTGACGTCGCGTTGGCGAGTTAGCGCTAACTTTCATATGTCTGGGGGAAGTTTTTTCTGCATTCCTACTGCTTGTTGCATTAATGTAACTAGATTTAACACCATATCGAGTAATGAATCAAAAAAAAAGTCCTAAATTTATGCTGGGAAATGGTTTGTGCACCCACGTCGATCGTTGAATGAAGAATATTGGAAGTTTGGGGGGACAGTTAAGACTTCGTTATTTCCTCTAAAATTCCAGTGGAACCCTCTTCATCCGAGTCATTCGAGGATCATTTCTAACTTACAGCGTGCAAAGCCTTGAACAGTATTGTATACATATTTAAGAAAAAAGATATATTTGGCGGATAACCAACAACAATGGTTAAATAAATAGTATGTCATAGTTTTAAGTCATTAACAATGTAGACATTTATAGAATGCCACATACGTCAACAAAGATTTATAACAATAAATTCATATTGACATCGTTAAATTTTAAACTCAAGACAAGGCTGAAATTTTATGTAAAAAGAAAGTATTTTATGCGCACATCTTCGCGCATAAACTAGTTCCTGCGTTATCGCCAACGAAAATTATGAATACATCAATTTAATCGGCAAACTTAATAATTTTTCTTTGCCACCATTCATTCAAATTCATGCTTGTATATTTAGGACCAAAGCTGTTTGCACTAAATGCGAATACAAGTAACTAAGACGGAGCAAGTTCAAAACATCTGCTGCAACGATTTGTCTCTGCAATAACGTGTAGTGGCTTAGCAGAACACGAAGCTTCTCTATCATTACTGGTGTGTAATATTAGATTAATATTATGGTAATATTGCACATCACAAACTGAAATTTTATCACTTCGCGGGAAAACATATTTTGTTAAGATTAAAATGTCTTTTTTTCTATATACTTCTCAGTACCTTATTTTTAAAAAAATGAGATCTTCTAATGCCACAAATATTCAAAAATCCTTTAATTTGATTAAACGGTAGAATCTTATACTTTTTGGAAAGACTATTATAAATAAAGTAAAGATATCTTCATGTCAATGGAGCTTCTGACCCTAAGTAAATGTTGAGTATTTTTGTACAATGCCGTAGCTTAACACTTGATTGTGGTATCACTCGACAGTTAGTGATATAGTCTAAGTAGCTAAGGTAAAGAGTTAACCAGTTAAGTCGTAATTTATCTTTTAATATAATGGTTTTTATATATCATTATCATACGCATACGACAATAACACGGGGAGGTGTTGCGGTCCTATCGGATACATCTCAGCGATGCTGCGCACGTTACTCGGCAAGATCACAGGAATTTGTCTCAGAGAATTCTACCATTGACATCAGCAGCGAAAGCCCTTCAAGTGGGCCCAAACTCTTGGGTTCTTGAATCTCTGAAGATAGCATGCCCGAGGCACCCAACACATCACCACCTAACACCTAACTGGACTTGTCTGTCTGAGACAGCACATTTTGTATCTACTACTCCAGATCGACTCTCTTTTTGGCACATTATTCCTAAATAAAATATGTAGCAAAAAATCAAAACTGTCATAATAACGCAAACTGATTTTGTTAATATTGCAGATGTGTGAAAAACATGTCCATTAACATCTGTCTATCAACGATAAAATATCGTTCAATTCCCAAACCAAATAATATAAAATACAGCTTAAATCGGTAAACATTTCGACGGCGCGCTTTAAATCGTATTTATATAATAACCATTAAGGTTGTTTGTCGTGATAAATACGACACGTGTATGCAAATTTCATGTCCCCACAGATTTATAAATTTAAGTTCCTGTTCCCTGCCGGGCGTTTTGTGTTGTTTAACTGATTAATTGACGTAAAGAATTCTTTGCTCGCATTTTCATAAGGTTTGAGTTCATTTCATTCCTGTTTATAATTTTTCTGCGCCTAAACCTTTAAATTTACTACTTATGACCTGCCAACTCGTAGTGGAGAGTAGTTGGATCTATGCTCTAAAAAAGAAGGCCAGTGCCAAGCAATGAGTTGCTTAAGTTACCTTTTCACTACTCCTTCTTAAGACATTCGATTAGGAAAGTAAATAAGCAAAATAAGTGTTAGATAGCCGACAAACGGACAAGACTTTAAGATAGATTAAAATTTTAAAACCTCTTTTTGTTAAACACTCCGAATGACATTTTTTTTTTGCAGACAGCTTAGCTCTTGACTGTGATCTCACCTGGTGGTAAGTGGTGATACAGTCTAATCCGGTGATGAGTATATAATTTTATGAATCCCGAGATGGAAACCCGCTAATCTGGTAAGAGGCTATATATCTTATATGGTTTCTCGTCACCGGAAAACACACACAGCATCGTACCGGAACACAATTCTCTTGGTTTGGCATAACGTCTGCTGGTAGGGTGGTAACTAGCCACGGACGAAGCCTCCCACCAACCCAGACTCAGACACATTATAAAACACGATGTTCTAAATTCCCCTTCCGGGAATCGATCCCGGGGCTTCTGCTGGCAAAGCGAGTAATTGCACCACTGCGCTAACGAGATCATCAAAATTACATTCGGAACCATATCATAGGAGCATATAGTCAAAACGGATATAGAGCACTTATTATTTATAATATTATATAATACTAGCTGATTAGCGCAATCCCACCTGCACTTCATAGGAGAAACAGATATGCAATTATTCTGTTAAGCATAAAAAAATAAATTAAAAGATAGTTATGCCAGATGTCATGTCGTAGACTTATTTTAGAACTTTGAAAGGGTAAAGACCTCGTAAACATTATGACATTCATGATTTTTGCGAAACTTTAACCAAACTTTAAGAGATTATGAAGCGCACGCAGCGGAAGCTCCCAAATAGGACAAAACCCGATTTAGAAACGTTCTACATTAGTGCATTGCTCCTATTGGTGTTAGCGTGTCGTCACGCTTAAAGTTAATAGTCAATCTATCAAGAAATAATAGCCCATCTCACTGAAATAAGTTTTCAAAACGAAACAGAAGATCCTGATATTAGCAAGTAAATAAAACAAACGAACAAAGATAGGTTCGTCCAAATTTCGTAAAAAGCTGATGCTCTGTTAGTACAAATAAATACTTTTTTTATTTATATATTTAGTCAGGAATTTAATATTTAAGTAAAAATTTAAATTTGTCCCTTTATATTTTGGCTTAGCGGGTATCAAACATTAAAAAAATGTCCCGTTGACCGGTTCCAGCGGTGGAATTTTTATTCACGCAATGAATAGGCTTTTATTTCATTCCGTGTTTTTGGAATGTATGATTGCGTTCGTTATAACAAGTCGTTGATCGCGGTCCAATTTATAACGGTTCCAACCTGAATTGCGTTGGAACTGAATATTTGTTACGTAGAACCGAATATTGACACATTTTTATTGTGTACAGTTTAGCTTGGCTTTGTTATCATCTGATGGTAAATAATAATTTAGTATAAGATAAATATGCGCGTATCTAATAAGAAGTCAACTTTATCCGAATCAAAATGCATTGAGCACGTTTTAGGGAAATAATACTCGATTAAGTTTGTTGTAAGTTTTTGTTGATAACGGTATTTTCCTTGTTTGTGGGATCGAGAATTGGCAGAAGGCTAAGGCTGTGACTTATTGCCATCATATACCAGAAAAGACGTGCCACCAAGCCTAAGAGATTTGTGTTCTGGTACGATGCTGTGTAGATACTCGTATCATGAGATGATTTACCTCTTACCAGATAAGCGCTATCATCTTAGACTGTATAGTCACATATCATCAGGTGTGATCACCATCAAATGCTAATCTGTTAGCAAATAAAAACTACGGATGTTACCGTGAATAACAGCAATCAGGAAATATGACTACGATTACACGGAACATCACAAAAATTGGCTTTATATTTTATGTCACAGTTCGACAAAAAAATTACTTTCGTACTTTAAAGAACACTTGACCGACTTTATTTACTTTGCGAAGTTTTACTATAAAAATCACTATACATATAATGATAGTAAACTTTATATCAAAAAAGGATATTTTTCGTTTTTGTATATAATAAACCAAATATATAGAAAAAAAACTTTAAAATAATGAACGATTTTTTCGTTGAGTCCTATATATAACTGATCATATACTTACGGTAAATGACTACGGGTTACGTATAAAATAACACGCCACATAAACCTAAATCGAAATCATGTAGAGCCCATTTAAGAAAATCAAGCTTCACCCCGGGGACTGGCTCGCCCCGGGACGGGCCTAATTTGATGTCGCAAATTGGGCCTCCTCTTACATCCAGGATTTATCGAGCGGAAGGGTCGTATGTGCTAAATTATGTGCATCATTAAGTATTAGGTAATTAATATTACTATCAAATTGTAATGATAATGGCCATCGTCCATGGTTGCATTTTATTTCCACCATACCGTGGCTATGACAAGGGGGGTGGGTTTCTGGAGCTAAAACCCAACATGCTCCTAAAATACGGGTAGATAAACATGTGATCATGTAAAAATACCGGAAGAAAACTACACCATCTATTTTCCATTCCTATTTTTGGTTCATTCCTTTTATATGTATAGAAATATAGTTTAAATTTGAAATTGAAACATGATTTATTTATTTAATTACAAATACATTTCTTTAAACTTATCTTCGATGACACTTGATGTTAAAACAGGTTTTTGTAATATTATTTAATTATTGAAAGTAAATAATTAATGACCGTTTTGTGAAAAGTTGTGCAAAACCTATATATTCAGAGCTCTCGTAAAAGTTCTAAAGATTTCTTTTTATGTAGTAATAATTGACATTTTTATATTAATTGTTGAGATATTAAATGGATGGAACCTTATTAAGATGTTTTAGCATGCTACAATAATTTTTGCCTCATTTGTCTAGTGGTTAGCATCATGTTCGTCTATAGACATGAGGTCCCGGGTGGGGCCAATTCGAAATAGATGTTGAGTTTTCTATTAAGTTTTTCTCAATATTTGCCCGAAGTTGGGAAGTAGGCGGTGTGATCCACCACGTTACGCCGTCGGTCCTGCGCCTGATCTCTCTCCGGTCGTGTCGGACTATGAGAGTGAAGGAATAGAGAGTGCACTTGTGTACTATGCCTGCCAATCCGCAGTGGAGCCGCGTGGTGGGNATAAATAAATTATTATTATTATTATTATTATTATTATTCAGAGCTCTCGTAAAAGTTCTAAAGATTTCTTTTTATGTAGTAAGAATTGACATTTTTATATTAATTGTTGAGATATTAAATGGATGGAACCTTATTAAGATGTTTTAACATGCTACAATAATTTCTGCCTCATTGGTCTAGTGGTTAGCATCATGTTCGTCTATAGACATAAGGTCCCGGGTGGGGCCAATTCGAAATAGATGTTGAGTTTTCTATTAAGTTTTTCTCAATATTTTCCCGAAGTTGGGAAGTAGGCGGTGTGATCCACCCCCATGGCTCGGAGACCACGTTACGCCGTCGGTCCTGCGGCTGATCTCTCTCCGGTAGTGTCGGATTCCCGTCACATCAGACTATGAGAGTGAAGGAATAGAGAGTGCACTTGTGAACTATGCCTGCCAATTCGCAGTGGAGCCGCGTGGTGGGTCTTTGTTCTAAAAACCCTCTCTCAAATGAATGAGGCCTGTGCACAGCAGTGGGACGATAATGGGCTGCTACTTACTTACTTTTACTTACTTACAATAATTTCAAATGATTATAACGTTTTAAGTAGTATAAATTTTGGTTAATTTGCAATAAAATTTTAATGATTTACATATTGTTTTAAACCTCCGTTGAAAATACACTGGTTTCCATAGCTACTAAAATAATCTATGCTGTATTATGAACAACGTCACTTGGGACAAGGAGGAAGGGGGGTGAAATGTAATATTTTCACATTATAGGCCCTCCGTAATCAGAATTCACGGGGGACAGAACCACTCGATAAACGAAATAGGCAAAAAATATACAAATCTCTAAAGCCAGATAATTTTCGCTCATTTGTAAACAAAAACTGCATGTATAATATTAAGCATGTTCTCGACTTTTGTGATCATTTTCCAAAGATGTATACAGAAAGAACACAAAGCTTAGATAATAACGATAATAAATTACTATTTTGTACTTAAAAAATTAAATAGTAAAGTTAGTTTCCTGACAAGAGAGTCTGAATATATTTTTAGTAACTTTGCGTGGTCAGCTGGTTAAAATGTGGTGTGCAAGTAGACTTATGATGACCTCGGTAGCTTACTCGTTTCGCTATCACAAGATTGTAGTGGGATCGATTCCGGGCAGGGCGAAATTTGAAAATTGTATTTCCTGATTTATCTAAGTCTTGGCTGTGGATAGTTAGGACACTTTCAGCAATAACGTCCTTCAAACTATTAAACAATAAATTACCTTTAACCACATGTGTGAGCTAGCGTCGTAGACTGTATCATCACTTATTAATATGTGGAATCACAGTTAGCCGCTAACCTGTCAGCAATAATTTCCTTTGATATAGATTTTATTCTACATGGAAGAATTAAAATTACAGTACTTCATATATACATTTAAAGAGAAATATGTACAAGAGGTGATTTTATTTTATATTAGCGATCTCTTCCAGGCAACCTTTGCGCGAACAAAAATCACTAGTATAATAAATACAATATGAATATATACCAGCACTGCTTAGGAAATACATCCATATAAATACCAGTAATCCGACGTAACTTACTCTGTCTAGGCCTAAATGTGGGGCTTAAAGAACGGACTCAGGCATGATGGTTATGTTAATTAGTTGACTGCAGAAGTGTAATTAAATGATCTCTTAAGAACTTGTCAATTAAAAAAAAGATTAAAAATTAAAGTGAAAACTTTCCTTTATCCTAAATCGTATCTATCTAATATAACATTGCCGATGGTTGAGTAGTTTCACAGTTCATCGTTTTATATATATTTGCGTCGATATGGACTGCGGAAGTGAGAGCTGAGTCTCCTCAGGTTAGACTCTAGGAGTCTCATCCAAAAGGGCTAAACCTAAACCTGCTTGGTATAGTAATAAATTAATTTAATTGTTAATTTTGCGAGTATTTCTTTATACTACTGACATATATTCCAAATTGAGGTAAATTATTTGTATTTGGGCAGTAAATCTAATAATCTCCAGTAAGTATACGTTTAATTCTAATCTAAACGATCGCCCCAGGGCACCGGGTCCGGGGTCCGTACCGTTTCACGGGCAATAAGTTCAGAGCGGTTTCGGGTTGTAATCTTTATGATCCTTATTTTTATATTCACTTATCCTTTATATACCTAAAAAGTTAAAATATTTCTTGTATAATTATTCTTTCAAATAATCTATTTTAATAATCTTAATTTATTTTCTTCTACTTTCCCTATAGAGATAAAGTGTCCCAATTTTTAATCGTTATCAAATACTATTATTTTCCTCCGCTCACTTTTCCCTCTTTCCCTACTGCAAATGAAACTAAATACCTCTGCTACGGAAGCGAGTACTTGCACCATAACGCCAAAGAAGCCGCTAGAAATAAATACGAGTATATATAGAATAAACTCAAGATGGAACAAATTATTTATCAAACACCTCTGCTTTTGTAACTGGGATCCGTGCTACACTTAAAATTATTCAAGTCGAGCAAGAGCACTTATACGACAAACAAGATTAGCGCGAAGTGGCATAAGTCGCAAAATAAATCTCCTACTTAGACGGTAATTAAGGGCGAAATAAATTTGCTTATCTGTGTTTACTCTGCTATAATTCATCTAGAATTATTAGAATCTAAGGGACTGAAACATTGTATTATGATATATGAAATCACAAATCAAAAGATTTTTAAAATATATCCGTTGATAACAAATCTAACACCGGTTCGGAAAGTTGAATCCACTGACAAGAAACTGGCAAGAAACTCAACGGTTACTCTTCTAAAGATAGTTGTGAATATTACAATGATTAATATTTTGCTTCTGTGTGCAACCTGAATCAATCCCAAAAATTTTTATCGCTTAAACAATCTTCAACATTATAATATGCCTTTTGTAAAAGTAAAAACTATACGAATGCAAATCTAAAACTGATTGCGGTATGTTATTAAAAATACGTATGCTCAACCCGACAAATACTTTCTTAACCTTCTTTACTCTAAAATGTGGAATTGCAAGTTTTTTTATTTCTAGTATTAAAATTTAAATTCATTAATTTTATTAATTTTGTTAATTTTATTATTTTATTAATTTTTTTGCTGCATAATTGAGATATAATATCTTATATATCCGTGACAATATACTTTACGACGATACGATGACACACCACGCTGCTTCCGACACGAGCGGTTCGACGCATCGATTTTTGAATTTGCTCGACACGAGCCCTCATATCTGTAGCTGAAGATGCTGACCAATGAGGCAGTCAAAAGCAATACCATTTTATTATTCACAGGCTGATCGCCACTGACCAATATTGAGTTTCTTAATAGTTGGTCTGTTTCACGTCGTTAAATTAACAAACGGCTCGCTATACCCAGATGTCATAGATATGAATAAACAACGTACTGCCGTATCTTACGTCGAAATGAAATTACTTATGGCGGTTGTCGTCATAAATCCCGACGACATTTCAGGCCTCGGGCGGTAGAAAATGTGGGTGTACTACACAAATATTACAGTTTTTCCTTCTGTTTGTTATTTTTATTGCACATACATAACTATATATTGACATTACAAGTGGTATATAACTATGTAATATTCGTTTTTAAGACTCATTTACACAACACAACACAGTTTCATCGTGACATGAGGCATAAATAGCTTATTAAACCACAATATGTCAGTTTAAAACATTTAAATATATAATCGTCGTCATCGTCTCAACCAACGGATGTCCACTGCAGGACAAAGGTCTCTTTTAATGAATTCCAATAGGCCCGATCTTGCGCCGCTTGTATCCAGCGCCTTCCACCGACCCGCCTGTCCACCTGGTGGGGGGTCTGCCGATGGTGCGATGCCGACACTCTAGCACCTTCGGGCCCCAACGTCCATCGGTTCTGCGAACTATGTGCCCTACGCATTGCCACTTCAGCTTTACAATTCGGTAGGCAACGTCGGTGACTTTAGTTCTCTTGCGGATCTCCTCATTTCTGATTTGATCACGTAGGGAAACCCGGAGCATAGCCCTCTCCATTGCCCGCTGAGTGACTCTAAGTCTTCTTCTTCTAAGTTTCCGAACGCTGCCCATCTCCATCCATCCATCCAGATGTACTCGTCTACGACTTCGAGTGCTGAGTCCTTAACAAAACACAACATATAATTAACTATTTATACTATATATAGCTAAGCAGATTATTGTGTTCTATAACTTTTATCTTGTTATATATTTTAGTAACTTATTTAGCGACATGTCTATACCGAAAACATAATTTATATCCTTTAATGCAAATTAAATTAAATAATATTATAAAATTGAAATAACCAAGTATCTCCCCTGCTCCGTGGTATTCTATTAGTTTATTAATTAAGTATTCCCTTTTTAAACGGTTGTTTAGGAGAGATTACTCGTAACAATGAAGCCTCCTTTACACGCTTCTGGCAATGTTTGTGTGCAATGTTTCTTTCCTTTCTATCTAGCAAATTAGTGACGACAATCTACTTGGATCTAGAACTATAAGGCCTTTAGTGGAAAATATAGTCATGTACAGACGAAAAATCTCTTTTTTTGCTAACATCGGCAGGGTTCCTCTTCTCCTCTGGGACAATCCAAGAGCACGTCCAGAATAGCAATGATTTTCAATTAAACGGTACATGTAATGTGCAATGGACAGCTATTTAATAAATTATCATATAATTAACCACAAACCAAACATTCTACAAAAACAAGCAACGTTCTTGTAGCCTAAAGGATCAAAACAAACAATAATGTTTTTCTTGCCAAGTCTATCTTAGAATATCAACACTAACTAACCCATGAAATCATAGCTTAATATAGATAAGCTGTAATGACATTACACATACAATATAAATATTCATATAAGAATTACGAACAAACGGGCTACTGTTACTATGAATATTAGTTGCTGCTACGATTATTAAAGTTACTGTGTGTTAGGTCTACCTGTAGTGCAATTAGTATTCTCGTTAAGTCCGAAGGGATTCTAATATTTATACCCATTCCACTTATCTGAAATCTGTTTTGACGTTAGACAGCTTGGTATAGTGGGTCATAATCTAACAATTTATTACTATGACCCAGCAAACCAATAAGATAAAATCTAAAATCATCCGATTTAATACTATATATTTTGGAGTATTTTTGTTTTTGTTATAATTTCTGTCTTACGTATTATGGTGGTTTGCTCCAACCACGTTCACAGAAACGCTCAAACTAAGTTTACTGCTGACACATTAGCGCTTGACTGTAATCTCACGTGATGGTAAGTGCTGATTCAGTCATAACCTGGTAAGACTTTACTTCTTATGCACTCTATACAGTATCGTACCGGAACATATTTTTTTTGGTTTACGGCTCGTGTCTGTTGGTGGGGTGGTGACTCACCCGGCCGAATCCTTCCACCAGTTTAGACTTAGACAAATTAGCAAAAGCAATTTCCTAAATTTATGCTGTCAGCACTCAGGAGCTCTTTAAGTATAGCAAATGCTCATACCATTGTTTCAATGTCTAGTCCAAAACCCCTTTTTTCACAGCAATGTCGTTTAAAGTAGACTAAGTCCCAGTCCAAAGCCTCCTTTCATAGCAACATCGCTTGAAGTTGAAATCCCATAGGTATCCTTGAGCAGTGTTCCCTACGACGTCGTCAAACATCCTGGCCCTTATCATGTCTTCATTCGCGAAACAAAACGAAATAAATTTATTTTCGTCCAAGTATGAACTAAAACAAAATATTGGTATTTTTTTATGCTTTTGATACAAAATTGATAAACATTTTAAATATTATCAGTTATTGAGATATTTATTTTTCACAGAAACGGAAGTTTATAAGTGCGTGGTCGCTATATAGTTTAAAATTTCACAAAGCCAACATAATTACTAATTGTATACTTGCTTCTACTATAAAAAACAAAAAAGAAAAATATAATATGTGTGGGTTCGTCTCAACTGTGCCGCAAATGCTTGCTTAACCATTTATACTGATAGTGCAAATATACTAAATTAGAATGTAAAATATAGCTTTCATAAACATTAATGTTTTAAACTCGCAAGACAATTTAGAATAACAAATTAAAATATCACACAGCATTGCTCCGTAGATGTTTCACGCAATGAATAAGACATGAGGCAATTACTCCAAAACCTCCCTAGACATTCACGTAAACAGGGTTTTCGAAACTTTTACCCATAAATGCATACTTGTAATAATCCTTATTCCCTAAATCATAAGAGTTAAATTCTGATGTCATAAACACAAGCAATTATCAAAAC
Organism: Elymnias hypermnestra; assembly: GCA_015832385.1. Classification (NCBI taxonomy): domain Eukaryota; kingdom Metazoa; phylum Arthropoda; class Insecta; order Lepidoptera; family Nymphalidae; genus Elymnias; species Elymnias hypermnestra. The sequence goes on from JACTOM010000330.1 coordinate 921,476, forward strand.
GTTTTGCCTACTGTTCAAACGCGCTAAGAAAACACGAAAACTTGCAAACGTGCTTCAGTTATACACCGACTTTAAAGTTGAATGAAATGAAATTAATTTAATTTTACATACTACTAGACAATGCATATAATGACGTAATTTAAAAATAAGCAACAGATTCTTCAAGTACTGTCTTGTCAAAACAACTAATATAAATCACTTCCTTCGTATTAACAATCTTAGTAAATAATATTTATAAAGTACTTTAAATATTTTTTAAAGTATTTTAAAATAAATGTAAATTAATATTTTATTCTCAAATATATTTCATCACTCATATTTTCACTTATAACTTAAAGTCCTTCATAAAGGTTGCCTGAAAAAATCTCTTCAGATCGATTAGACGATCTTTTATGCGATACTAATTTATATTGTTAAAGACTCCTTTAATATAAAATATTACAATAAATAATAAATAACTAAAGATGTACTGAAGTTTTTTATACTTGCCAGTGATAAATAGATAATTACAATTTTAAAAAATACAAATTTGGCATAATTACTGCTAACACCCACTAAAAACAAGTCTCCCCATATACCCACGGGGTCGGAATGTGTAAGTGAAAAACGTTTACATACTGCAAAAATAATTTAACAAAGAATCCGTATTACCACGGGATTGAAAACTACGTGGGTGTGGTTGGGTTATAGGAAAGTCCGTTTTTACTATTTAGTGAGCCTTTACGCCATGTATTTAAAGTCAGTCAATCGGTCGAACATTTTCACAGCAGTTTCTCAAAAATAAAGCGTTCAGAATTTATATTATAACTAGCTACTACCATAAATAACTTATCAACACCTCGATTCAAATGTCTGTGCGTCAGGTCTAGACTCAATACAAGTTATTTATCATCTCACTGTACAGCTGAATATTCTTTATCTCACTAGATCATTTATCAGTCTTGCCTTTGTTCAGCTATTGAGATGGATCGTAAATATGCAATCGATGTATTCTGACGTTCAAATCAGGTTTCTATCAAGAAACACATTGTATTATATTTAGAGTGGTTAACAAGAGTCGGATGATTAGTAAGAAGAAATATTATAAATATACATTACTTAAGGGCTCCACATATTAACAGTTCGTCTGGTAAAGTGAGAAACAACAAGCGACAAAATTTGCATAGTAAACGCTATTACCCCTAAACGGTTATTGAGTAACTAAGAGGCCGTTCTGCTGCCTTAATTTTGGAATCGTGCCCCCCCCCCCCCCCCCCAATTCGGACTTAATTTTAGTTGACGAAATAACGTCGCGTAATATAACAACCATGGCGGCCTGCAAGGTGCGAGATTTAGCTTTGCTAGCAGAGGTTCCAGGTTTGATCCCCGGTAGGGCGAATCTAGAAAATCGTATTTTCTAATATGTCTGAGTCTCGACTGGTGGGAGGCTTCAGCTATGGCTAGTTACTACCCTACCAGCAAAGACGCACCAACACGACGCTGTGTAGAAACCACAAGGGGCATATCGCCCCAATTTTCATAGAGAAAAACGTAAGCTACATTTTATTCCGAAATAATTACTAGGATGGAATCTCCTAAGTGTTCATTATATTAAGTAATAGTGTTTATTTATTTTTATTTGGGAGACAAACAATTTACTTATATACTAATTTAGGTGTTCACATAAAACTAACAAATACATCAGTAAAGTTTCCACTAACAACTAAAACATAGCGTTATTGTGCACTAATCTCAACAATTTTTATTTATTTACTTAACACTTAATATGTAATATATCTCTTGTCTAAGCACTTTTCATCAGTAAATATGTCTATATCATTTAGAATATTGCACATTTTACAAGAACGTATAATAAATGAGTTTTTAGCGTAATTACTAAAAGGAGCGCTACTACATATTTGTGTCAGCTATGATTTTTTGAAATTATTGAGTAGGGATACAATATATCATATATATCAATTGATACTTATTATTTATATTCACATTTATTTTGACTTCAGCAAAACAAAAGAGACTATGTATGATAAATGATCTCATGGAATAAACTGCGAATACTTTGGATATATCGACTGACGATAAATAATCTAGGCTTACACACATTTTGCCTTACAAGGCATTAACCCGTAAAAGGGGTCTATACTCAAACATGGGTTAGCTATTTGTAAATAATAAAAACAAAGTATTATTTCACATATATTTATCAATATAATTATTATATATTCAGCTGAAAATTTAACTATAACTCTAAAATTTGTAATACTTTTAATTTTAGAGTAAAAATAAAAAGATATCCAGGTATCTCTGGAGCCATAAGGAGTAGAGACTTGAACTTTTGTAGGAATATTCTTTTTGTCGAGTAGAGGTCAGTAAGAACGGATTTTATGAAATTCCATCCACAAGAGAGGTTGCGGGGGTGCTAATTAAAAAAAATATTCAAATTTTCACATATAAAAATTCAAACTTCACATTTACAAACTATATCTTTTATGGTATTTAAAACTCAAAGGGCAGTGCCCCCTGCACTTTCACAAATTTTATATCTTTTAATCAATAGTTCTTACAACTGTGAAACTTTGACAAAATATTTTTTTGGTATGTTGGGGAATTTCGTCCTATATCCCTCATTGCCTGAAGACCAAAGTCTTCGAACAGTGCGTGTTGCCAGCGATGACCTACGGTTCTGAGACATAATCGCTGACTATGGGCCTCATGCGGAAGCTCAGAGTCACTCAGTGTGCGAAGGAGAGGGCTATGCTCGGAGTTTCTCTACGCGATCGAATCATAAATAAGGAGATCCTTATTAGAACCAAAGTCACCGACATAGTCTTACGAATCGCGAACCTGAAGCGGCAATGGGCGGGGCACTTAGTCCGATGGACCGATGGACGTTGGGGGCCGAAGGTGCTGGAATGGCGACCCCAGAGTGTAAGCAGACCCCCCACAAGGTTGACCAATGATATAAAGAGGGTCGCCCGTAGCCGCTGAAGCCAGGCGGCGCAAGATCGGGCCCTATGGAGGTCGTGAGACCATTTCCAGCAGAGGACGTCCATGAAGCGTGGTTGAAGCGACGACTATTTTGGGGAACGTATCAAAATCATATTTAAGTTGTTTAGGGTGTGTTAATTTCGTTACATCCGTTCTTACTAAACATTTAGGCAGCTAGATAACAAAATTTAGTCATTCAATCACATGGCAAATATTTTATGTCACTCAAAGAGGACGGGTATCATCATATCATAAAATTAAACTTTATATCAAAAAATGTTTCTTTTTTATTATTTTATAGTTAATCTAACAATCATAGATATATCTTGTGGTATATATATATAATCACAGGTAAACTAGCGAAATTTTTTTGTTGAGCCGTGAAATATTTTAATGCGTCTATAGTAAAGATCTAATTCGACTGTTTAATTCCTAGTATTAGTTCACAATCTGTGTATATCTTTAGTTTGCTCAAATTTTCATTCGTTAATAAAATATTTTCACATTTACCCACTCAAGTTCAAATACCTTTTTATAAAAGCATAGAGGAGACACATGCCAATACAATATTTTCAAATAGTAATTCAAGAATTAGATTTATTTTGCTAAAAACTGTAAAGCACCATTCAATGAAAACCTGCTTAAATAGCGTTTTTTTTTGTTAAAGAGAGTTTAAGAATTTCGAATCAGATAGCGTAGGAATGGACTTTTATGTCTTGTTTTTTATTTAGTAGAAAATTTTAAACGTATATATAAAAAGGAAACTGTATGACGTAATACTCGTGTTTATGCAACGACCATGCAATTATTAAGCATGAAATTGTATGCAACTGTGCGGGATAATCACAGTGGAGTTAAAACTTCCGCTGAGATTTCAGTTTGAAACAATACGAGACGACATTCAAACTTTGTTAAATGCAGTCATAAACTCGACTACCTGTCATTATTTAACTATCCAGTTTAACGTTATGTACATATAAGGTTTTATTTCAAGCTCATGTGGAAATTCAAAGCCTGAATAATTGCTACCGTTTTTAGCTTAGACAGTTGAAATGCGGTTAGCCAGATTTATAACACATACATACATAGCATCACGCCTCATTCCCATAGGGGTAGGCAGAGACAACATCCTTCCACTTGCCACGATTCTTGCATATCTCCTTCGCTTCTTTCATTCTCATTAAACCTTTCATACAAGTTCGTCGGTTTAGAGTACTCTTGACCTGGCCGTTATTTAAAATGTCCTGGATTTGGTCCAGGAACGTTCGCCTTGGTCTTCCCCTTCCAACTTTCGCATTCACTCTTGACTCATAAATCCTTTTTGTCAGTCTCCTTTCATTCATTCTCTCTACATGCCCAAACCATCTAAGCATACCTTTCTCAATTTTAGTCACTACGTCTTCTTTTATACCACAACGTTCTCTTATCACACTATTTCTTACTCTGTCACTCAGTTTTAATCCACTCATGCTTCTCAACGCTCTCATCTCTACCGCATTTATTTTACTTTTGTGATTCTTCTGCCATACCCAACTTTCACTACCATACATAAGTGTTGGCACCAACACTCCAGCATGCACTGCCAGTCTAGCCCTTTGAGACACCATCTGGCTATTCATAAAAGCATGCAGAGCACCATTTACCATATTCCCTGCATTCACTCTCCTTTCGATATCACTTTCACATGTTCCATCTTTTGTAAATTTAGATCCCAAGTATACAAATTCTTTCACCTCTTCCACTTGTTCCCCATCTATCAAAATATTGCCATTCATCATAGATTCATCTCGTTCAAAAAGCATAACTTTCGTTTTGTTTACATTCACTTTCATTCCTTTCCCTTTCAAAGCTTCATTCATAATATTTAGCATCTCCTGAAGCTCGTTAGCGGATGACGCAAGTATTACTTGATCATCAGCGTAGAGTAAACATTTGATGAGTAATTCATTCATTCTTAACCCATACATACTTTCTTTTAAATCTGTCAAACATTTATCCATGAAAAGGTTGAACAGCCATGGTGACGCAACACATCCCTGTCGAACACCTCTTTCGACAGGAAACCACTCCGTGTACGCTCCGTTTATTCTGACACAGGCACTAGAACCCTCATAGAGAGACTTCAATGCTTGGATCAGACAACCGCTCACCCCATACGTAGATAACGTTGACCACAGCTCATTCCTCACCACTCGATCATAGGCTTTTTCTAAATCTACGAAACCGCAATAAACACATAGAGAAGAATATGCTTAAACAAAATAATATATTTTTTTTTGTATATTATCAATATTTTATTAAATAATCATTAAAATACTGCAAGAAAATTCCATTTGTGTGAATTCGCGTATATAACCATTGGTCCTGTTTGTTTCAGACGTAGAAAATAAGCGTAATTGTTTAATTATTCACAATTTGATGGACTACGGAATTTCGACAGTAATTTGTATTCGTATTTGTTAAAAAATAAATCACTATAAAATTACTCAAACATTGAAATGAATTGACATATGACTCCAATGAATGTCGGTATGTCAAATATTGTAAAGCCTGAAAGAATTTCATCTCTGCAATAAACATGATGTATATAATGACAGTCATCAAAAAGCAATCTAGCGAGCGCTGCGTGCAAGCAAATGAATTTGAATATAAATAACGCCCCCGATACGTGTTTGTTATACGTGTAGAAACACATTAGCATCCCCAACCTGAAATATAAGCATTTTTAAAAATCCACGGTTTACATTTATCGACTGGAGGTATGCCATTTTATAAATTACAAGTAAACAAATATATAATGTAACATGAAATGTAATATTACGTTTTTATTAAGAGTGAAAAACCTTACTTTACCTTGGTAAAATTCACATGTACTGTAAGAAACGTACCCTTTTAGATGTGAAACATCAAAAAATTTAAGTAAGAAATTGGTTACGTGTACCGTAATAAACAAAACTTTAATTACATGAGGCGAGAGAGATGGTGAATCGTTGATAGGAATGGGAAGAGTGGCGACGTGACGACTCTTCGCCACGACATACGCCAGGCTCACGCGCCGCTATAAAATCAAAATAAAAAATCAAAATATCTTTATTCAAGTAGGCCTACTACAGCACTTAAATCAATGAAAGTCAAATATAATATTTTTTTCCAGACCATAATTGTAATGTAAGTCTGATGATGGTATTAAAGAACGACTTGAAATCTAAAGTTACGAGGGTTCCTTCGCGTCCTGATCTGAGAAGAGCCCACAACAAACTCAGTCGGGTATTTTATATTTTTTTGTTACCATTATAGATGGTTAACACCAATAAAATTTACCATTTCAATTGGCAGTCAGTTGCTGACCTTTCAAAGTCAAAGTTTTTTTCCATATGTTATTTAAATGTACGACTGATGATAACATTAAAAAACGACTTACAATCTGAAGTTCAATATCTACCTTAAAAAAAGTCACAAAGACTTTCTCTATTAAAAGCAAGCAGTTTTAGAATATATAAAATTTCAGAAAGGCTTTAGTACAATATATAATATAATTTCTGCTTTTTCGACTTTTATTTAATAGCGTTTGGCTGTGCCCATTTGATATTTTACGTACAATGTTTATTAATATTTATCTCATATTATTTTTATTCACATCACAGTCATTACTGATGTTAAAATGTCATTACGAATATTGTTTTGTTACGTTTTAACACACGGCGCATTACTTTAACCGTGTGCTTCTACACGTTTATAAAGAAATTTCAAACATTTCTGTGTTGGTCTCTTGAATCCATTACAAGCATGTGATGAATTTCAAATATTCATATTTATTCACATATTGTGATAGCGATAAAAATATGTTTTTGATCTTAAATATAATTGTATCTGAAGAGGGATCGGCGGACTGTGTGGCGACATTTTTCAATGGACTCCGTCATACTCTGTCCCTCTTACAGCGGAGAAGTCGTATATCCTCAGCATATAGACTGTTGTCGTTAGTTTCGAAACACGTTACATTTGATTTATGCATTATTGAAATAAAAAAGGTTAGTATTTTATAGCCATTTAAAATATTTTTTGTAATCTCATATTTGCTTACAAATAATATTATTTTATGAGTGCATCGTAAAGTCTACTGAAAATACTCTTATTTATGTCTCCGATTTACTTCCCAAACACGTGTGTCCTACATACATTTACGAAAAATAAATAAACTGACGTCAAAATCTCTTTTGTAAGCACCTTAAATATATATAACGCCCAACGGTAGTTATCGTTTTGGATATATAATAGCATATGAATTTGCTTCCCAAATAACCATGACAATTTTATACATCCGTCAAATCCTATTTTAGTTCAGACGTTGTTTTTCTTTGTTACAAAATGAGACGTTTATAATGGGCGTAGCAATCTAATAAGTATAATCTAAGGAATGGAAATAAATGTTGAACAGAATATGCTTTTGAGTAATTTTAAAATTGGCCGTGCATTTAATGGAACAAATTTTATACCTGCCCCAGAGCAATGCCATATCTCCCCGGAATTAGCGCTCACAACACCTGCAGCAGATAAACGTCTTTAATTACCTTTGTTACCCCCCTCCCAGCAACTTTCGTTCCCCCGTAACCGCTGGAGCACAAGCTTTTTACAGTTTCAGCTTAAGATAAGAACGGTTTAAGGAAAATTTACGTAGCACTTCTGTATTCTAGGATGCAATGGAATTTATTTAAAACAAGTTGGTGCCTTACACTAAGTTTAAGTAGAATAACAATGTTATTCAGGTACCTATTTATGTACCTAAACATGACAATGTTTACGACGACGACAACCATATTAACTAAAACACAAATAAAATAAATGAATTTGCTGCAAAATTACCTAGAACTAAAAATGTTTTTGTGCGATATTTATACTCGTTAAACAGTAACTTTTGAACATAAGCGGTAGATTATATATAATAATGATACAAAGATCGAGCAAAGTATAAAATAGGAGCAGTTTTCTAATATTGCTAGGAAAATTGCTGAAGTCGTTATCAAAATCTCTCTCTGTGATACCAAGGGAATAGCATTGTTTGCGCCAGCGCTGAACGCATATAGGGTATAGGGTAATAGGGTTGCTATATGTCCCTTTATGTAATTATTATTGTTGAACTATGTAGAAATAAGATAGATAGATAGACAAATACTTTATTACATACATTAGAAAGAATAGAAAATACAGGAAAACTTAAATAATAGTAATTATAAAAGTTAAGTAAGATTAATGAGAAAAATTTAAGAATATATTTTATGCAATTAAATTATAGGGAGTTAAATTTAGCATAAGATTTACGAGCATAAAAAGTTGTTTATTTACCATCGAGAATCAAATAGCTTTTCAAAGATCTTATTATTTAGGGAATAATTATGTAAAATCATTGCCTTATTGGTCTAGTGGTTAGCATGATCGACTACAGACCTATCAGGTCCTGGGTTCGAGTCCCGGGTCGGGCCAATTCAAAAATCAATATTGAGTTTTCTATTAAGATTTTCTCAATATATGCTCGAAGTTGGGAAGTTGGCAGTCTAATCCACCCCCGTGCCTCGGAGAGCACGTTAAGCCGTCGGTCCTGTGCCCAGTTCTCTCCGATTGTGTCGGATTACCGTCACATCGGGCTATCAGAGTGAAGGGATAGAGAGTGCACTTGTGTACTATGCCAATATACTGCCAATCCGCAGTGGAGCAGCGTGCTATGCTCTAAAAACCCTCTCTCTTCGGAGTGAGGTGGCCTGTGCCCAGCAGTGGGACGTTAATGGGCTGCTACTTACCTTATGTAAAATCGGCCACCATTATGTTTATAATTGTTATTGTTAACCTCCACCCCTTATAAAACCATCAGTTTATTACTAAAAACTAGATCACTCGTAGAAATTTGTACTTCGTAAAATGAGTTCAATTGGTGCTTCTCATAAGAAATCATTGTTTTCTTAGATTAAGAATGGGAAAAATATTTGTAGTAGTGGTTTGGATTGTAACCTTTCGATATGTCTATTGTAGGTACATTTTTCTCAGTAAACGCTTGAGTGAGTGTGAGTAGTGAGGCCACGAAAACAAAAAAATATAATCAAATTCGTGTTTTTCAATACACCAGTTGGTTTTTCATATACACATCATAATACATTTTCCTGTGGTTAGAAAAACTGTTGCATACGTTTCTTCAAGATATGTGATAACCCTGTTTCAAAGCAATAAGCGTCACTTGCTGAGATTGTCTTTCAGCTATCGAAGCTTATGAAACCATTTGCCATTTTCTCGAAACGTGTAGGAACAATATTACCTTTTTTCACATTCTCCTGAAGTTGGAAAATAAGGTACGAAATATTACTGCCTTAGTGATATGGCAACTTCCTATAGCGGTAAGAGCTGAATCCTATGTATAAATATAAAGAAATTTTTTATACTTTAAATGTTAATCCGAGGTACGAGTATATACCGTTTCTATTGTGATATTGCTATTATTGTTATTAGTACATCCGTATTTTTTTAAGGAAATGGCAACAACAAAACCGAATGAAATAAATATTTTTACATTTTATTTGACTATATTTTCACCCAATAGTAACTGATAATACAGTCTGAAATTGTAATGCGATGACCTGATAAAAAGTAAATTACCTCAATATTTGCTACTAAAAATCGTACCAGAATGCAAAATGGTCTGAGGAAATAAGAAATCACAAAATCGTAAATTTAACCTTTAGCGAATTGAACCCAAGCCTCTGCTATAAATAAACAAGTTAACACTCACTGGGCAGCCTTAATAGCCACTAGAATACAGGACAGAACTCTTTATCTAGTGGATAGCACCCCAATCGGTTCTGATAGAAGGTTTAAGTAAGCTGGAGCATTTGAGCAAACGTACGTCTACCGCTCCTCAACCTCCACTGGCAGAATGGGACACCAAACCACCGCCTCTGTCATCCTCGAGATAGCCTCCGTTTGTATGATGGCAGGCTCACAAAACGAGCCAGACACTTTTGGAATAATATGCCAACCAGGCGAAATCTACGTCTATATATAATGTTGATAAAATTCCATATGATAGTTTATCTACATCTTACATTACGGAGCCGTGGCTTGCCATTCGTTAGATAACAGCGCTGCAAGGCTTGTTTTAACATTTGCAAGTATTGTAGCTTACTAGATTCGAATCGCGCAATGTTTTCTCACAGTTGCACATCGCCACCTGGGAGATACAAAGCCTTAATGACCGGCGGGATGCCGCGCGAGACGCTTCATTAGCGCGGATAAAGACAAAGATTGGATTACATTGGACATAGACTAACAGAACCAGCACTTAATTATTATTAGATTTTAAAACTATTTTTGACGTACTTTACGTAATGCGTAACGGCGCCAGTCTGATTGGCTTCCGTCTCTTTCATGCATACGGCAGCGGTAGGCAAGTTTTTACTATCTCATTACAACCCAGCGCTAACAGCGCTAGCCGTATTGCACTAAAAGATTTTATTAATAGATAACCTTTCATAACGTTATCACAACTGCCTCATTCGTCTAGTGGTTAGCATGTTCGACTACAGACATAAGGTCCTGGGTTGGAGTCCCGGGTCGGGCCAATTCAAAATCGATATTGTGTTTTCTATTAAGATTTTCTCAATATTTGCCCGAAGTTCGGAAGTTGGCGGTCTCATCCACCCCCGTGCCTCGGAGAGCACGTTAAGCCGTCGGTCCTGCGCCTGACATCTCTCCGGTCGTGTCGGATTCCCGTCACATCGGACTATGAGAGTGAAGGAATAGAGAGTGCACTTATATACTATGCCTGCCAATCCGCAGCGGAGCAGCGTGGTAGGTCTATGCTCTAAAAACCCATACTCCCCGGAGTGAGGAGGCCTGTGCCCAGCAGTAGGACGTTAATGGGACGCTACTTACTTACGTTATCGTATTAATAAACATAAAATTAAAATAATAACCTAGGCTTTTCACAAGTTAAACAACTTCAATAGTGTAACATATATATAGATATGTTACACTGATATATTTTGCTGCACCCTGAGTGAATTCACAAGTACAGCAATGTTGGTTGTATGTTATAATCCATAGTTATATTTAATTGGAATTTACACTATCGAATTAGGATTCCTGTAAGGGTAGTGCAAGTATTTGGAATAAATAAATAACTTCTTACAAATATAATAAATAAATAATAAACTTCTCTCAGGCGCCTGTTTCATTTTAATTGTTTTTATTATGTCTACATTCTGTCTTTATTTATATTTGATCAAAATATTATTAAAGTACTGTTTAACAAAGCCTGTTCGAAAGATCGTTTTCCGAGCCTTATTTTAGGGAGTAAAGTGCTACATTGTCTCCTGTTTGCCAAATATTTAATGCGAAATTTCACTAATTAATTCAACTTTAAATATCTTTTAAACTCATCTTGAAATCATTATACAAATTTCATTATTAAATAATCGTATTTGCAAACAATATATGACGCAACACTACTGAAAACGGAAACTTGATAAATTTACTTCTACGTGATGAGGATAAAGAAGTCCCATCCAAATAATGTAGAAATTGACATTATTTTCTGCATTACTTGTATAAAAATTATAACTTGAAATATACTGACCGGATTGGGCATCGAAAACCGAAACATCATTTTACCTAACTTGGCTATAGCTGATCACATATTTACATAAGACTAAAACTCTTTTGTTATATATATAAAAAATTGTCTATTCACTTTACGTTCATACGAAGTTAAAACGATTAGTAAAATTGTAAAACGTTTTAATACGTAAAAATATTACTAAAATGAAATTGAAACAATATTTTCATTTCGAAATTGAACCCCTAAGGGGTGAAATGATGGTAGGTAAGATTACATGCAGAACAAAAACAATGTTATCGCCTTACTGAGTTCAAATTTAGTGCAAAAAGGTTTCTAATAAAAATAAATTCATTCTTTGACAAATTTCATGTCCTATTATTTTTCTTATACGTATGATTATAATTATGTGTATGATAAAAACATAACCGTTCTTTAATCAACGATAAATTCGGTGACTTTCTTTCAGTGTTAAAATTAAATAGGTGTTTTATTATTAACGTTGTGGTATAAAAGTAGATGTTGTGACTAAAATTTAAAAAGGTATGCTGGTTTGAGCACGTAGAAAGAATGAATGAAAGGAGTATGACAAAAAGAATTTATGAGTCAAGAGTGATTTGGAAAGTATGAAGAGGAAGACCAAGGCGAACGGTCCTGGACAAAATCCAGGATATTTTTAATAAGGGCCAGGTCAAGAGTACTCTATAGTGACAAAAGTGTATGAAAGGTTTAATGAAAATGAAAGAAGCGAAGGGGATATGCAAGGATCGTGGCAAATGGAAGGATCTCTGCCTACCCCTATGGGAATGAAGTGTGATGCTATGTATGCATGTTATTATTTTCTGCCTAACAACTGGTCTATTCTTTATTCTTCTTAACTTTCCCAACGCCTGACTAATAATTAGCAAGAAAGCTCGAACACTATACCAAATACGCTAGATAGAATAACAAAATTACATTAACATCAATGTGAAACGTATTTCTAACGTCACAAGTGTTATTTTCATTAAATTATTCTACAACTTTAAAATTGCACCAACACTTATGCGAGTTCATAGATAACAACTTAACCTATAGCTTAATTAAACGTGTTTTTATCTCTCTTCTTTTCTAAATGTCAGCTGAGTGAGTACAATGGCAATTTAATTAAACCTTTACCCAATAATCGGTTTAAGGATTTAAGATACATGTTATCAATTTAGTACAAAACAATTTAAGTAGTAGTTAATTATTTATTAATTTAATATTTTCTAAATGAAACTAAACATTACAATTTCTAAATATTGTAAGTCAAGGGAAATGCTTGTAGTCTTGTATAATATATTTTGTACATTACTACGTTACTTTTGTTCTAAAAGCATGACAGAAAGTACCGTTTTGTAGAATTTAGCCAAGCGTGTTTCAGGTTATGTCAATTAGGGTTCCGTAATTGCCAATTCTATGACCAGTTAATTCAACGCCTACTATATAATACTGTTTTGGTATTTACATTTACAACAGGTTTTAGATATTTTAAAAAAATCTAAATTTCTATGCGATATAAATACGGAATGAAGCTGTGGTCAACGTTATCTACGTATGGGGTGAGCGGTTGTCTGATCCAAGCATTGAAGTCTCTCTATGAGGGTTCTAGTGCCTGTGTCAGAATAAACGGAGCGTACACGGAGTGGTTTCCTGTCGAAAGAGGTGTTCGACAGGGATGTGTTGCGTCACCATGGCTGTTCAACCTTTTCATGGATAAATGTTTGACAGATTTAAAAGAATGTATGTATGGGTTAAGAATGAATGAATTACTCATCAAATGTTTACTCTACGCTGATGATCAAGTAATACTTGCGTCATCCGCTAACGAGCTTCAGGAGATGCTAAATATTATGAATGAAGCTTTGAAAGGGAAAGGAATGAAAGTGAATGTAAACAAAACGAAAGTTATGCTTTTTGAACGAGATGAATCTATGATGAATGGCAATATTTTGATAGATGGGGAACAAGTGGAAGAGGTGAAAGAATTTGTATACTTGGGATCTAAATTTACAAAAGATGGAACATGTGAAAGTGATATCGAAAGGAGAGTGAATGCAGGGAATATGGTAAATGGTGCTCTGCATGCTTTTATGAATAGCCAGATGGTGTCTCAAAGGGCTAGACTGGCAGTGCATGCTGGAGTGTTGGTGCCAACACTTATGTATGGTAGTGAAAGTTGGGTATGGCAGAAGAATCACAAAAGTAAAATAAATGCGGTAGAGATGAGAGCGTTGAGAAGCATGAGTGGATTAAAACTGAGTGACAGAGTGAGAAATAGTGTGATAAGAGAACGTTGTGGTATAAAAGAAGACGTAGTGACTAAAATTGAGAAAGGTATGCTTAGATGGTTTGGGCATGTAGAGAGAATGAATGAAAGGAGACTGACAAAAAGGATTTATGAGTCAAGAGTGAATGCGAAAGTTGGAAGGGGAAGACCAAGGCGAACGTTCCTGGACCAAATCCAGGACATTTTAAATAACGGCCAGGTCAAGAGTACTCTAAACCGACGAACTTGTATGAAAGGTTTAATGAGATTGAAAGAAGCGAAGGAGATATGCAAGGATCGTGGCAAGTGGAAGGATGTTGTCTCTGCCTACCCCTATGGGAATGAGGCGTGATGTTATGTATGTATGTATAAATACGGATGTTTAATTAATCTATGTATATTTTACTGGTTCCCTTGTAGAGCCTTACCTTTTGTTATTATCAAAAATCTTAAAATTAGCAAAGTTTATATTGTTGGATTTGTGCAATTCCGACAATATAAACTTTGTATTTTATTTTTCAAGTTAGCCCAGCCGTGAAAATTTTCGCATACCTTTGTTAACCCCGCAACATAACCTGTATCTCTCACAGGTCATTACTCCCGCATATCGGGTTCCCCTTAAAAATGTTAACATAAAACCTTTATACAGAATTAATATATATACATATAATCAAAGCCATGAGAGCGTAACGTGTTGGAAATGAGATACGGCGGTATTGTTTTTCGGTTGTTCTACTTCTAACACACTCGTACATGCATGTTAGCTCAAAAATAAAATCTGTGTTGATGGTCTTCTGCGAGCAAAGAAAATATTAGAAAAATAAATACACGACAAAATTTTGCATAATAGCCATGTCATAAATACAAAGAATTAGGTTTTGTATTTACCAATCATATGATTCATATCTATACAACAAATGTTTATTACATTCACGCACAAATGAATTACCATTCTTTTCATTCTAAGATAGTTTTATGCTCATGTGTAAACATTTATCTCAAAATTATTTTATTTTATTATTATTTTATTTTATTATTTATATTATTCTATAAATTATTAAATAAATTTCTTCTTTATAAATGTAACACCTCGAGGTTATTTACTTGTGCCTCTATTCGTATTTTTTTTAGGTTTTTCATCACAATTTCCTGAGTAAGGTTTCATTCGGTAATTTCTAAAATACTTCAAAAGAAATAATAAAGCTTTTGTTTCAAATTTTATTACAAGGGATAAAGACTTCCTTTCTAATTTTCGTATAGCCGGCGGCGAACGAGGCGCGTTGTTATTACGTCTAATTAGAAACACCATGACTCTATGCTCTACCAGGATAGACGACCATGTCATGTCGTTTCGAAAAACATTGTATATAACACATTTATTTCTAACAACATTAAAAAAAAAACACAGATTATTCACATTAACATATTATGAAAAAGGTAGGTTATATCTAAAATATGGAAAGATATAAAGAAATATAATATAATGTAATGGTGCTTCAACACTGCTGTTTAAAAATGTTTTTAAACATAACATTTTAACAGCATTAGTTGTTACATTATGTTAAATGTTGTTACATGTTTTGAGTGCTCCTATACTGACAGAATTGAGACTGGAAATCTTAATATATTTCGAGATATACCTCCTTACTCATAACGGAGGAAATGATATTACTCTCTAAGTCCTCTTTTCTTAGATAAATACAAGAATAAATATAATAAAGTAACAGCCTATTCTCGATTTTCTTAAAAGTATACCTTCTCGGTCGACTTAGTGCTGTAAAATGTTGTTTTTTATATAATCAGGGAGTAGGTTACTATTTCTATAAAGATAATCTTAAGATTTGAGAGTTATTGACACAATTAAATCGGCCTTTTAATATTATAAAACTTTCTCTATTTTCTTATGAGAAGGACGACAAGGCAAACGAATTTAATTTAAAAGATCTTTACTAAATTATTGTTGAAATAATAAATTATTGTTTTTTATCTCTTTTTTTAATATTTTGTATCTTTTATTCTGAGTACATTAACTAATAAATAAATAATAAACGAAATACGCTCACTTAAAACGGTTTTTGTTTATTTGAAATTTCTTACATACTAATATTTCCATACATTTGCGGTTACTTGTTAAAAATATATATAAATTTGACGGCTTTTTAGTGTTGAAGCTTGTTTATCCTCTTTTTAGGAATAAATATATGGTCTGCTTGGTTTTATCACAGTTTTGCTAATACGTATGAACACCGTACAATGTTTCATCTAATATTTTATTATAAATATGTATTGTTGTAATTTCATTGATATATTAAATTAAAATTAATGAAAATAATATTGACATGTAAAATACAAAGCGTTTAAAGTTGTAATATGCATATAAAACGTTAAAATGGGGTCGCTCATTTCACGGAATGGATTTCAAGAGTAAGTCACTCGCGGAATAGTTTTGAGAATCTAGTGATTAGTACAAGAATGAGTGTTTATTTTTCGCTCATATGTTTAAGTAGACGTGAAAAAAATATCAATTAAGTAAAAAGTTTTATCGTAAATTGATCTTTTCACAAATATTTTATATAGGTAGCGGCCTTTCTGTCCCCAATCATCAGCATTTGGACGTCGCGACGACATTTATCAAGACCTTTTCGGGGTTTCGTTAGTTCCGATTCGATTTTCATTTTATGCAAAATACGATCCAATTTCGCGCGGGCAGGCGGGGAAGGGGCGCAATCGGGATAATGCTATAGAAGAATGATCCAAATTGAATTCGTTGAAGGCGAACATGGTTCCCGACTAAGCCCCGATCTTGCGAATGCCGTCATCTAAGGGTAAACAAACAAAAGCGATAGAAATGTCTTGATATGATATAGACAATCAAAATTTACTATACAGACACTATAAGTCGATATTATACATGTAAAATACATAAATTTATAATATATTAGACATCCTCCGGATATTAACAGCGTAGTAACCGATCAGGTAGGCATATGAAGAACTTGGAAAGCATCTGCATGACGAAAGTACTTAATTATTAATCATTTCTTAATTTCAAATCAATCAGGGAAATACTTTTAGGGATATTGTGATGAGTCTTTTAATGCCTTGGTACTTTTACTTGCTGATATATATGAGGTTATATATACATAACAAATGTCAAGATAGAATTTCGCATAGTTTTACATTGCAAGCTGAGCAAATGTTGAAATAAAATTAATTGCATAATAAATCTTGTGAAATTAATATATAATGCGGTCTCAGCTCAAATCATTTATTCTATCACATAAATGTTTATGTTTCGAGAGATTCCTTAAAATAAATATAAAATATTTTTTTTATTTTTAAATATTTTCAGTATTTTATAAATTATATCCTGACGTTATAAAAGATTCTCTTTACAATTTTCATCTTCCTGGGTACCTCTTCTTGGTAAAATACGGTAAAATTTCATTATGATTGAAAATCACGAAAGTCGTAAGTAAAATGTCCATTTCTCTTGGGCAAAAATTCTTTCCACGGAGACTTTTTAATGACACCGTGTAGGTGCCCTAAAAGGGCTGCAACTCAGCGAAATTATTCACGCTTGGTTACGTTTATTATTAAATTTTTTCAGCATGTGACCCCGTGATGAGACAACAGCGATGCAACGTCCGCTTTTCTAAATTCCTCTATTTAATTACGAAAACAAACTTTTGTTGAAAACACAGTCGTATCACCATCCAAGTAACAATTTCACAGCATACAAATTACAACTAACGAATAGGTTTTACCTCGCTGGCGTAGCAGGACGAATAATTGCCGATTCCCGATAGGGAAAATTTATGAAATTTTCATTTATACAACAATTAAAGATGTAAATTACCTCTTACCGGGTTAGCACACTTTCATCTTATACTACTTTACTTACCATCCGATGAGATCATATGCACACGCTAAATGAATAAGTCAACAAAACGAAAAACGCTATTTTATTTTTCATATGTGGTGCATACATTAATAAATAAAAAGTACAACACACCGATTACATACATTTCCTATCTGCTTTGTTCTTTTCATTACATTAAATTGAAGCTTAATAAATAGACATGACAATCCTCTACCTAGCAACAATAAATATAAAATCAATTTCACATTATTTATTTAAATATCATAAATTTACCTTCTCAATTTATAGTTTGAATTCGAATGGGGTTTGTACAAAAGTTATTTTTATAAAGAATAACAAAATCGTTTTAACTCCCATTATTAGCTTCTTTTGTTTAAATTAAGGGTGTAAAAAGGTGATACATAGTATTATTTTGTGTCGATAAGGTAATATATAAAATAATATTAATACAAAAAGGGGGGAGACAATAACGTACGTTTATCGTGAAATATTAAACTGATAATCGCATCAACGATGAGGCCGAGACGAAGCGATGTTAAAATCGCGAAATGATCTAGCTAAGGCGATTACTGTCAATTTGTGATGGCGGGTATTACGTTAATCTCATATGAGCCAAATCATCGTATTTATTAAACGCTTTATTTTTTCATATCTTTTCCTAAAGATTAAATTAACGTTCCTCCAATATGACAGAGCTAATATTATTGTTCTTTTATTATACTACGAGTATAATTACATTACATAGAAATTCCACCTAAATCTATTTATAAGGCACTTATTAAGGAAACTTAATACAACTTATTGAAATTCTTTGTTTATGATTCTATATGTCTTTACTTATTTTAATATAACTGTCAAAAGAAAATGAGAGTTTATATAATTTTTTTTCGAAATTCTAAAAGCGCCGAAAACTATATGATAAAGATTTTAAACAAATTTGTTTTTCTACCCTTACATTTTACCTATCATATAATAAGATGTGGATTAAATAGAAAGTTTTATTAATATAATATTTAATATAATTTTTCTCAGCGCTTATTGTACTCAATAAAATCTACTAACAATTGGCATAACATTTCGTGAAATATTGTTTTGCCGATTGCATTCAAATTAATGGAGAATCTATCAAATGAATTGCTTAGTTTTACGAATATTTATGAAGCCACCTTGCGATATTAGGAGACACAATTACATATGCTTAAATTGAAATGAAATAGTATTTTATCTAAGACAAAGACAAAACGTTTTTCATATTTATTCCACATGAATTACTTTTTAATGAAATATATGTATTTAATTAAGAATGTACCCATTTTCACCAAAAGCAAGACAAGAAACGTGCTTTTCAATGACAGCTCATGTTTTTTGTTTATTATTATAAAATCAGACTTATATATAAAAAAAGCGATCAAAAATATTTCGTGAATTTTAGTGCGAGCCGTGAATTGCGAAACTAGTCTAAAGACTAATTGTAGATAGCGTATATGCTACATATTTCAATATTAAACAAAAATATATTTATTTCAATAAGATGCTGAGTTAAATGATAAATTCCGTGAAACAGAAAAGTATGGCAATTTCGGAAATATTTAAATACGTTTGAAGTTAAACCTACCGTGTTTTATTTATTTAAACTCCCTCAGCTCTGTTTGAGGCAATTTATCGTTTTTTGTCACGACTCATTGGGCGGGGGATAAAAGGATGAAATAAAAAAATGGAAGTATTTCACCCAGAAGTCGGCTTACGAGCAATTTCACCCGCTTTTGATCTTCACTCTCTGACGTGACCATCGAGTAAGAAACACCGTTTTGTTTATCAAGCATATCGTTTTCACTTGCGATGAAACCATGTGTAATGTTATTATTTCTTCGATATTTTTAGATGAAAAATTCTTTAGGTGCGTTTACCGGTTTTTCGATTCAATTTGCTACACTCGGTATCAACCATACTACAGTCGGTGATATATAAAAGAGTACATTCAGGTCTCTGTCATCATCAGCCACGTTTATTATATAATGTGACCATCGTTCTAATTTTCACGTTTTAGTATAACATTTGAATAAATCCTTAGTCTCTCTATATATCTAGTTCATATTTTCAATAGTTCTTAATATACTTTTATAATCATAAACTTTAACAACATTTTTTAAACGTATATTATAGGCAAATGTCATTAATACAGTATTTTCATACATGCATTCATCAATTAAATTGATTATGTGAAAAATTATACAGAATCATTTATTGAAAATCCGCGTAATAGGTCTAAATGTTTCTTTCTATATAATGATTCTATATATTTTATTGCGAAATCGAGTGTACAACACACAATCTACCACATAATGGCGTGCAATACCATTATTAATATATTCATGGTTGTTGGCGTATAAAATTAATTTGTATAGTGCTTGTTTGTTATAATAAAAAAAAACTACTTTGCTTTCAATGTTAAGCCTTGCCCTAAACAAACAATTTACAATTTATATTAAACGAGTTTTTAATATTTTGTCTTATGTAATGAAAAGTGTCAAAAATGGTCGTATTTTTATATTAAAATTATATATTCAAACAAATTTTATTTGAATGTAAAAAGATATAAAAGAAAAAATAAGAACAGATAGATTTTTAGAACGAATGAAGAGGTGGCATAAACAATGAATTGTAAAAGAACATAAGATGAGGACTTATGTCAATGCATGTTTAGAATACAGAATTGAATCAAACTTTTAATGAGGTAATGGCGAAAATTATATATCTCATATATAGATGATATAGAATTCGATTAATTTATATTAAGTTTAGGATGATACAAAACCAACAAGTTTTACTTATCTAGTACATATTGTTTTTGGAATGACAGGAAAAGTTAACTATTGCAATTTAACTATGAATATAGTCTTACGTACTGTTAGCTCCATAAGAATATTTAAATTAAATTTCGACTTCATATTTCAGATAATTTGCTAGTAATATAAATGTGTATGGCAAAGTGGAGCAATGCCGTTGATCTATGCTCTGAAAAAATCTCTCTTCTATAACTAACGGCCTCAACAGTGGCAGGTTAAAATACTGTAACTCAGTCAGGACACTTTTTTATGAGTAGAGAATATACCATATTAAATGTTTTTATCACGACAAGCAACACGAATTACGTTAAATAATTGAGCATGAAGTTGTTCTTAACGCTACGGTAAATATTAGATATTTTTGAAAAAGAAATTTAATTGAAAGCCATTTTACAAAACCCTTTCTTGCTAACCTTACTCGCAATATCCGGTCCTTTGAACGCGGCGAGTTAAATAAATATTATCTGTAATAATTTCCCGCCATCGTGACCACAGATAATATTCGCAGCTGTTAAAACACAGGCCATTCTATTTCCTATGCCTTTTGAGTAACGTTCAAATTTACAGGTCATGATTATTTTTTATTTTGCGGAGTCATCTATTGTTATAAAATGCAACTAATAGTCATTTAAGTAAAAGGAAAAAAATATTTTGTAAATTACACACGTTTGGGACGTTATGCCAAAATGTTTGCTTTATAAGCACTGTTAACTAATATGACCTTGCGTCTCAGAAAAACTCAAAAACCAGGAGCTCATCTCACAAAAATTATTTAACACTCGATGGTCGATTTTAAAATGAAGGATGAAATAGAAAGAAATGGTTTTTCTAGACTGTGTTTACTGTATTAAATATAGAAAATATGAGTATTAAAGAGCTCTGATGATGAGTTTTAATCAATATGAGTTGTTTTTACTACAAAAATACTTATCTATACATGCACACATACATAATATACATACAATACAAGTACATATCTCCATTACTAGACGAAATTTTTCAAAAAATGAGTTATCTACGCGATCTTACTAAACACGTAATCTACAAGATTGTAGCGTTAATTCATAACGTTACCATACCTAACCTAATACTGGCTAAAGTAAACCTAGTTATGGCTCTCCTGTAAAATTTCATAATTTTGTTTAGTAACAGTTTAACTTTAAAGGTGCGATATATACAAATGCCTTAGGAACAGGTCTTTAGTAACTGAAAGTTAATTCATATCTTCTTAATTACAGAGTGTCGAGTGAGGTGCTTTTTTCCTGCCTTTTAAAGAAATCAATTCTTTAAAAGGCAGGAAAAAAGCACAATGACTTATTTAAAATTTTGTTGTTTTACTAATTAGATTCAGTTTCAAATTTTGAGACTTTCCCAACTTTTTAATATTGCCAATGAAAATATTGCCTTTTTTTATGAAAGTCGATCTCTATTTATGCCCATAAGTCTCGAATCATGAGTCAGTAAACCACGGTTGATACTAAACGGACTACAAAAGCATCGTACGTTTTTGCTCTCATGTGAATGATTTATGAGCAAAGTTGTAACTAGTACTTACTTTAATGTTATTTTTAAGATTGAATACAAAATTTTGTTATTTTTCTTCTAAGAAGCTTGGTAAGTAACACTCTTTTAAGATGTTATTGTGGTTGTAATAACAATAAATAATATATATTATCTAGCTATTTCAGTCGGTGTCATATATATGACACCTCGCGTTCTTGGCGGTGAAATCTGTTATTTATCAGATCGCATTGTCAATTTAAATCATTGATGTTCCATTCGACCCAAAAAAAAGACATCAAAATCGATCGTTTAGGTCCAACTTTGTCATACAACACGCGTTGAAAAGAGTTACGTATATAAATATAAAAACATTTTTGTAAACATTAAGCTGCTATATATGTTTGACTGATAGGTATATAACATTCAACTAGAATCTAGAGCACCGTCCACAAACACAGAGATCAATGGCATAGTAATCGCATTGATTAGCTTAGAAAATATTTTTTTACAATAAAATATACGCTGATGAAGTAGTGAGCAATACAAAATGTTGCATATATAAAATGAAGAGGATACCTATGTATTCGCATCGTGTTCTCGACACAAGTTCGTGACTCATGACACAGGTAAAAAAACATGAATGAGAATGGAGTTCTTTTTTGAACTTTTTATAGAGATTCAATTTGGAAATTTATATTCCATGTTATTTTAACATGAAATAAGGCCAGCAATAGCACCTGTATTAACAGCATTTTTAAATCATCAAATACATTTTTTTCCACATATCCAAGATACGACTGATGACGATAAGAAAGAACGACTTCAAATCTTAACTTAAGAGTAATAGTAGTGCAGTAATAAGTAATTTATCCTTCAAGCGATGCTTTACAAAACTTGGATATTATACTTGTCTCTTTATACGTAGGGGCCGTCAGTTTGTTTCATTATTGAAACAATTTGAAAAAATCCTTCAGTAAAAAAGGCACAAGCTAGTACTCATATGAAAATAGGTGTCATTATTCTCTTGCCAACTTAGAGTATAATATAATAACATTGAATATTCATCAAAAGTAACATATTAAAAGCTTGAAGCGGGTAATTTAAATATTTTATTGTCTTTAGGAAATGTAAGAGTTACGTTAATAATTGTGCAAATGTATTCAAATTCCAAGAGCTGTGCGAGTAGGTATACTAACTTGGTGCTCTGCAAATAGATAAGAACAAAGAAATGAAGTATTTGCTGAAAATAATTTAGCTGCATAAACCTTCATGTAGAACTTACAAATTTTTCTTTTACATTTCATGGCCTGGATAGCATATTTAAACGTTATTTTTTATCACTGACCAATAACCGTTAACTTTAAATGAATTTCCCTGTTATCACGAAACCCTGTTACTTTTGTTGGTTTAGTTAAAGTTAGCAAACTTTACCTACAAAGGTTAAAGGTAAATATATACCCACGACATATGTTCTAAAATCCCTTTCTCCTATGAGGCGGTACCCAGCCATGGGATGTTAATATTCTGCTAAGTACCTTTTTACATACATACATAGCGTCACGCCTCATTTCCATAGAGGTAGGCAGAGACAACATCCTTCCACTTGCCACGATCCTTGCATATCTCCTTCGCTTCTTTCATTCTCATTAAACCTTTCATACACGTTCGTCGGTTTAGAGTACTCTTGACCAGGCCATTATTTAAAATGTCCTGGATTTGGTCCAGGAACGTTCGCCTTGGTCTTCCCCTTCCCTTTCGCGTTCACTCTTAACTCATAAATTCTTTTTGTCAGTCTCCTTTCATTCATTCTCTCTGCATGCTCTCATCTCTACCGCATTTATTTTACTTTTGTGATTCTTCTGCCATACCCAACTTTCACTACCATATAAGTGTTGGCACCAACACTCCAGCATGCACAGCCAGTCTAACCCTTTGAGACAGCATCTGGCTATTCATAAAGGCAAGCAGAGCACCATTTACCATATTCCCTGCATTTACTCTCCTTTCAATATCACTTTCACATGTTCCATCTTTTGTAAATTTAGATCCCAAGTATACAAATTCTATCACCTCTTCCTCTTGTTCCCCATCTATCAAAATATTGCCATTCATCATAGATTCATCTCATTCAAAAAGCATAACTTTCGTTTTGTTTACATTCATTTTCATTCCTTTCCCTTTCAAAGCTTCATTCATAATATTTACCTTTTCACCTTAAAATATACGTAAATTGCGGTTTCATATTATTTATAGCCATATATCAAAAATTAGAACTACATTTTTAAGTTACTGTTCTATTTTATACGATACTGTTTGCTCGCGTTAAGAATGCAGTGAGTTATCATTCTAACCAATCAATGTTTTTAAATTTCAAGGTCAAGTTCACAGTGACCAGTTGAACAGCTTTTATATCCATAGGCTTTAAAATAAATAAGCTTGCACTTTTAAATTTCTTATGGAATTGTTAAATGCCTATTTTAATAGTTTTGTCTTTAAAATGACAATTTTTTAAATGAGCTTTCGCCTTCAATACACTAAAAACATTTAAAACCAACACTCCTTTGGTACAGACCTGCAACATTAGTTTGCACCGATAACAGTATAAAGTTTAATACTTATAAATACAGCTGAATAAGGGATTTTGGTTTATAAAATCATTATTTTTCCTGGATTATATTACTTATATATCAAATAGATAAAAACAGTTTTCAATATTTTCAAAAATACAGTGGCGACGTCACCATTTTATTAACAAAACGTTCGATCGGGCAACTGTGCGACGTTGCCAAACCGCAGGGCAGTTTTACGAACCCACGCTATCGCAATGTGCCGTACGCTGCGCATTGCGCGACGCCATCTTGGCTACGCATCCATTCAACCAATTGGTCGCCATTTATGTCATTGTCGCTTTTGTAGCGTGCGATTGTTACATAGAATTTCACTTTATAAATACATAATGGAGAATTTGGATATTGAACAATTTATAGAAGCGATAAAAAATAGACCTGCTATATGGGACAATACTTTGGAAGAATATACGAATCGCGAATTGAAAAGACGATGTTGGAATGAAATTATTGATACATTTGGCGGCAAAGATTTAGTTGCAACTCAAAGAAGATATACAGGTGAGTCAATGTTTATAATAATACCTATTACTAATTGATATTTTCCAACGATTTTCGTCGCTGTTGAATTTACTTGTGTTTAACAAGTATTATAAGAAACGAATTAAAGTCAATTCCTACGCCATCGAGCTCTAACTTCTTAAACTCATTACTTAAAAAGAAAGCTATAAACTTTTTAAGTTTCGTTCGGTGTTCTATAGATGGCGTTGTACAATTTTTCGCAAAATGATTGAATTATACAATTAATATTCCATAAAATTAACGTTAGCGTCAGCCACTAAAGTTTTCAAAAATATATTTAAACATAAGTGATAAGGATTTTATTAACGATCGAAAATTTTAACACGATTCAGTCGAATCTGGATAAAAGGGACAAGGGACCACCATATCTCTTTCGCTGAAAGAGAAAGAGGTAGAGTTACAGAAATATCCATTTTTACTCATAGAGATTAAATAGATGATATAGTTAATTAATATACGACGGGACTTTCACTGGATGTTAAATAACAATGCTCTTGTAGTTAATTTTAAAATTTCAAAACTTACAAATATATTTTAAAAACTGCAGCTTCTTGTTATATATTTCAAAAGTATTATAAATTGTATACATGTTCGTAGCAGGATTATTTAATTTTGTTTTAGAAATATTACTACGAAGAAAATGGAAAGGTCTTCGTGGTTGCTTTACACGGGAACTTAGGAGGCAAGAAAACCTTAAGAGTGGTACTGACTCGGGACCGAGAAAAACTGAGTATTTACACTTCAAACAAATGTTATTCTTATGTAATGCTGTTAGCTCAAGGCCAACACGTTCTGAGAGCCCGGATTATATTTATTATTTAGAACCGAGTGGAGGATCAACAGATAAGAAGAAAGAGTATTCTAGTGATGACGATATTAGTAGAACTGGCGAAGCCCACATACATTCCGATGATGATTTAGATCCTTTAAAACAAGATGCATATAGAAAAATGAAAAAATTAAAGTGTGAGGCTTCGGAGGAGGACGAAGATAAATTATTTCTATTATCAATGCTTAAAACTTTGCAAAGCATACCTTTTAAGAAGAAAATTACAACTAAAATTAAGCTTATGTCAGTGCTAGAAGAAGCGACACGAAACCTTGAGGATTGAAGAAATTGAAATTGTAGCTAGATCCAAACTAGGTGGTTTTTATTAATTCTATTGCCAGATTAGCGCCTGTAGTTAAGTAATCACAAAGTCTGTGATGGTAGCGCGCTAATCTGGAAAGCTATAGTTTACCTATTAATGGCCTCTAGAGAGCATCATACCGTAACGTTATTTGTTCACAAGATGGTCTTTGTTGGTAAAGTGCTAGTTAGATAAAGCCGAGGCCTGCTAGTCTAGATTTAGTAAAAAACGTTCATTCTATATCGTAGCAAGTAGTCGATCCAATACGTCATTCAGGCCGTCAGTAAAATAAAATTTTATACATATATCGTCTAGCACAGAATTGTTGAGAGTTTTCGTTCCTGTACGATATTTGGCAATAGACTAAAGGAAAATAAATAATTATGTATTTATTACAAGGTTCACAACTGATTTAAATGGTTTAATCACTTACCAAAAACTAAGATCCCAATAAAGTGATTAAATGCAGGAAATAAAAAAATGCCTTTCACATCTGTGCTTTCAGGGTTTTCTTAACAGCAAATAAATAAAGAATTGTAGTTGAAAAGCGCAGTATTTTTTTTAATTGAAGCTTATTTATTCTCGTTTCATATCGGAAGTATTTCCCAATGCAACACAAAATCAAATATGCAGTAGTTGAGTGCATTCTATATTGTTACAGTAATGTTGATATAAAATGTTTTATCTTCATTATATTACCAAATAAAATAGAAGTATATAAATAAAATAAGACTTTTTATTTCGTTTCCTTACTTTAAAGTTTGTATCTTTAGGTGTGTCTACTTTTGAAGTAAAATTTCTCATGGCCATTAGAGAAAAAATGTCTGCTGGGACAGTCACACTTTTTACTTAGAAAAATTCTGGCATAATTCGATATTATGTGATGAAATTAAAACAAAAGTTATATTATAGAATGTAATACAATATACGCCACATGTTTTTTTTTTGTTGTTACAATGACTTTTGGTAATATATATGAAAATCGGAAAACCCTTTTAAGCGAATACAGTGTTTGTTTTCAGCTGGAATGTGTACCTCAGCTTTTCTTATACCCTTCGATTAAGCATCCCAATTTGTATACAATTTTGTGCTTAACTAGCTATTTTCTGTTACTCGCCAACCTCGCAAATCTAAGAAAAAATAGACAAATCTATACTTAGTGACCGTCCTTATTTCATCAAGTTAATCGCGAAGAGTTTTCAGGATCTCACTGATACCGTCCTCGCATAATCTCTCATACTTATTACCTGGATAATGAAACCATTTGAACCCACATCAGTTGAATAACTTTAGTCTACCCATGACATAAGTTTTTGGAACACTTATTATGTTTTATATAACCAGATTATTGTTCAGGATTTCCTAATAACACTGTAATGCTCTTCGTAAAAAAAAAAACGTTAAGAAAATGTAATGTAGACATAATCTAACTCGCGATGGTTTAATATTTATGTTCAATAAATAATACGCAAGGAAAGTTATTTTTTAAAGCCTTATGTACTTAGGTTTATTTTTTTTTATGGTTGACAGTTTTAGCGATTGACAGTGCTCTCACCTGATGGTAAGTGATCAGTCTAAGATGGAAGCGCGCTAATCTGGTAAGAGGCGACATATCCCTTACGGTTTCTACACAGCATCGTACTGGAACACAAATCTCTTTGTTTTGGCGGTACGTCTTTACCAGACCAGACTCAGACAAATTAGAAAATACAATTTGCTAAATTCGACCTACCGGGGATAAACCCGAGACCCCTGCTAACAAAGTACTCGCACCACTGCGCCAGTGAGGCCGTCAAATGTTTCATATCTATGTATTCTCAATTAATTTAATATTTATCAATAGTGGTATAAGGCTGATATATTTTCGACATACGAGGTGAAACCATTTCTTGAAGCTTAAATAAACTAAGATGTATCGGGTCAAGCGTAGATAATCTTAAAAATGTAGCCTTTATGTCAAGTGTTTAGAGTCCTTAATGTGGCATTCAATTTATTCAACAAACGTTGCCCGCGAGGATATAATATGGACGACATCGTACGCGAATGAAACATCGATTTCTAACGACGTTGCGGAGGTGATCGTACAACGTGAGTGTACATTCTTTGTTTTCTTGTATCCCGAAAGTATTTCTACATATCTCTGCTATAGTTGTATATTACACAATCCATAATTTTTAAAATTATATAGGGAAACAGTAAAATCAAAATATCTTATGTCAAATAGCCAGCTCAAAATCGATAAATATGTGGCCCCACAGCAAGTCTTTGACTTTTTTTTTGAGTTTTGTCACTAATCTTCCAAATAATACACAATTATCTTTATTTACTTTTGTTAAAAACTCTTATTTAAATCGGCAAAAAAGGCACTGTGTTATGATGAAATTTTGTCATTAATTTATTTAAACAATTTCTTTCGTTTTAAAAAAGCTATAAACTTTACTTTTATAATTTTTTTGCTTTTCTACCAAAGCAATGATTTTCAGTTTAGAACTTATCTAGGGTATTATGGCAGAGGAGAAAAGATTCGCCTAATGGAAATCTGCATTTTAACGCCAATGAGGGCGAGTATTGTTTTCTCATGGGAAGAGTTTTACTTGGCTGCAAATCTATACATATTATAAAAAGAGAAAAGAGGTGATAGCTACTTCGTACCATTGTTGAATGGATTTTAAAATTTCTGTCACTCAGCCAATAGAAAAATAATATTAGGGAGTGACACATGGCGGAGAGATGGATAATATGTATTCCTGGATACTTACTAGTGATTTCTGGCAGGCAATTTTAAGGTTAGAAAATTTTTATTACGAGTAATGGTAGGTAGTGTAAGTGGAGTACGAGAAATAACACATATACATATGTCCACTTTCATATAAATACATATTTTATTAATGAGCGATAGGTATATACACTGTTACAATCACACCTGATGTTACTTAACATTGATGAATAAGATGTATAATTTTGGGTAGAAAATATCTAATACATTAAATACAAATTTACTATTATTTTATTTAAATTAGCTGGACAAATTAAGGAATATAAGGTGTAACATTGGACAATATTTGTTAACTTGTTGTGATAGAAGTCGCGTCATATGAACACGTTCTGAGGAGGCGTTGCTGCGCGGATTTACTGCGTTCGGTAGCTCCCAAGGGACTCCTTGTTACCAGTTTACTAAAGAACGCACGTATCAGCTATTATTTTAGTACCCTTAGATTAGATTACTAAGGGATCATAAACACTATAAAAATTCAAGTGCGTGCGTACAAAGTACACATGTCAGTAGTGAGACTTCTTTGGCAGATTAATTTGTATATCTTGTTTCCATTTATACAAATCTAACACTTTAGATTTCCGAGACTTAAAGGGAGGGAAAAAGTATTTAATTATCATTAAAATATTAAAAGTGTCGAAAATTAATACAAATATATTATTGAAAATAAAAATGCCACGTGATTTTTGTCGATATTAGAAATTAGTTATTAAATTTTGTTTTGATTTTAAAATTAAGAAAAGAAATCTTATGAAACATTTTTATTATTATATTTATAAATATTAAAACTACCTAACCTTCAAACGAGTTAGCTTTAAAAACGCTGTGTATCTTCGTGGCGCTAATCATGTGTTTCATCCGTAAAAATTTTACCCTCATACGCCTAAAGAAGTGTCACTTCAAAAAATATTAATACATTATTTTGCTATTTCAAGAGATAAAGTATTAAAAAGAGATAAGATAAATAGGAGAAAAAATCAGAGTAATTAAATTATATCATGGTATCGTTATAGTAATGTTGTCAAAAGCGATAATTTATGAAAAGTTTATCAACGGTTATTGTGCATTTATACTACGAATTTTGTTAATAAATTTTTATTATTATTTTGATTATATAATACTTTGGCGTAGAAATATTTTTAGCTACCCACCTCATCATCTAAAACATGTGGTTAAGCCTTAACTGTTTGAGGACGTTACTTAGTAATCGCTGCGCGTAAAAATGGTCGTAATAAACTCCGCCATCGCCCAAATTTATTTTCG
The DNA here is from genome assembly GCA_015832385.1 of Elymnias hypermnestra. Lineage (NCBI taxonomy): Eukaryota > Metazoa > Arthropoda > Insecta > Lepidoptera > Nymphalidae > Elymnias > Elymnias hypermnestra. Next base: position 951,897 of record JACTOM010000330.1, read on the forward strand.
TATTATCTCCGTACACATAAATAATGAGTGTAAGCAACGAGTGTCCTTTATTATTTCCGTGTTGCGCCTAATTGCGCGCTGGCCCCTATTAATCTGGGAACGACGTGGGTGGACCAAGTTCTATGAGCGAGCGGGTATGACAAAATACTGTTCTACTAGTAGCTAAACCGCGTAACTGCACCTGTGTACACTTAAATATGGGTATCACTTGATAGCCTATAGATAGTTGGGTGACAACACTCGTCGTCGTCACTTCAACCAATGAACGTCCACTGCTGGACATAGGTATCACGTAATGACGTCCACAAGGCCCGGTCTTGCGCCTCCTGGCTCCAGCAGCTACCAGCGACTCTCTTTATATCATCGGTCCACCTTGTGAGGGGTCTGACTACACTAAGCCGTCCGGTGCGGGGTTGCCACTCCAGCACCTTCGGCCCCCAACGTCCATCGGTCCTTCGGACTACGTGCCCCGCCCATTGCCATTTCAGGTTCGCGATTCGTAGGACTATGTCGGTGACTGTGGTTCTACTACGAATCTCTTCATTTCTGATTCGATCACGAAGACGAACTCCGAGCATAGCCCTCTCCATCGCACGCTGAGTGACTCTGAGCTTCCGCTGAGTCACTGAGCTTTTAACCGATGGTGACAACACTGATAGCTCCGAAATATTGGGAGGTACTGTGTGGTATTATAGTGGCAATACTTAAAAATACCAAAAAAATACACAATACTACGAAATGTTATACAATACGAGGTAATTTTAACGAACGGACCAATTTTGTGAGGATAGTCTTTCGAACTGCGTCGTGGTATAGTTGTTTTAAAGAGTAATCCTGCTAAATTGTATAAATTGAAATAGTAAAGTAATAATTATTATAGTCCATGTTCTATATATTTAAATAGTGGAGAATAAAAGTTGTTAGTTGATGTTTGTGTTTTTTTAAAATACAAAGTACTTCGACATCTATTTATATATTTATAGCGCCCGCCAACCGGAACGAAACGTATCTTCTAAGATACCTATTATCTATTTTAATAAAATTCTGTTTAAAACAATTTGGATCTCTAAAAAAATATACAACAATGTATTGTATTTAATTGGACAAAGAACAGTATTGTATTGTATAAACAAGGTTGTAAATAACACATTTTTTTATACAAAAAATATGTTTGTTACGTACATACGTACTCATAACAATTCTTTACATTTTTCCCTTGAATTACTCTAACTATAGCTGCAAACTTCATTAGAATCGTTAAAATCATCGTTAAACTTGAATAGTTTGCACCTAACATCTAGCCGAGCAGACAACGGAAACGATTACCACTTAGATCATACTCTCACAATATATGTTGTTAAAATCATTAATAATATAGTGTTTTTTTCATCCATTTAAGTCAAAATACATTAAAATCAAAATTTAAACGGACGGATAACACTTTATTTCGGTACAGTTTCTTATTAATTAAATTTATTTTGCAAAAATTTACAGCGACATCTATAGAAAGCTCAGTACAAAAGTTTTCTTTCTTTAATAAGTTAAGTAGTTCGTACTAGATGGCGCAGAAATTGACTAATTATAAATTATTAACAAATATACATAATTTATTGAAACAATTAGGCCACACGTCAAGTGAGTGAACATCTGTCACCTAAGAAGAAGCCTGCGTTTAGAATCACAAAGTACAGCAGACGTTTAAATATTTAAGTTACTCATGAATATATATTAATTCTAAGATAACACGATAAGTAATACAAAAAAGAAATCGGAAGAGTTAACCTAAGAAAGCTTATTCACAAGAAATAACCATAGTCGATAGGTCAAAACAAGTTATAAAATATTTAATGAAAATAAAGTTATTTATTTTTAATACGAGTAATATTAGTTTCGTTGAACAATATTAACCTATAATATTAACCGAAAACCCTCTCTCTATGGGTGAGGAGGCCTGTGCCCAACAGTGGGACGATAATGAGCTGCTACTTGCCTATTTTAAAGGCAGAGTATGCACTGCCGTGATATTTTGTTGGTTATAGATTATCATTTGAATTTGTACTTTTCTTGGGGATGTGTAAAAAGGATCCGCTAGTAGCAACACTGATGGGTAGGGTAGGTTACATATGATTTCAATTTTCGATTGACAACAACATCAAACGTATAGAATTATAAGGGAATTGACTTAGAAATTGTTTTTAATATCATTCATAACGATACGTATTTATTCTAATCATAACAATAAATATGTTTGACCTCGTTGTCAATAGAGAATTTAAAGCACATTTAGACCCCATCCCGCCGTTGCTGCTCCTAGCGAATGTTTCATAAATTTTCGCAGGAAAAAGGTAAATTTTGTGAGGAATAATATCATCATCATGACACAACGATTCCCACTGTCGAGATTTTCGTGAGACAGATTGCACGAACCATGTTCATTCATGCGGATAATAACACGCACCTCTCCAGAATAGCTCCTCTTCACGCCCTATCTCCTGAAGAATGCCCACAGCCTCGTGAGCTATTGCAGTCCCTGATAGTTCCAGTAGCATGAGATAACCTGGAAGAAGCATAGGCAATCCCTGTAGAATATGAATAATAACCAACAAAGCTCTCTCCATTGATACAAGATCAAACCAGTGTCCCAGGATGAGATCATAAATAAATCACCTGGCCCAAGTAAGAGTCAGAGAGAGTAAAGAAGAACACTCGGAGGCCCGAATCCACACTTTAGGTATGAAGACACCCGCTACTAAATTTTGAGAGGATATAATAATCCTCACGTATCATGTAGTTCTACCTAAGTGTTATTACAATATTTAAAGATCCGCCAATAATTATGCTAGTTAGTAGTATATTTTAAGAGTAATAAGTACTAATTGTGCTTATGCTATTTGCAATATGCCCTTTATTTATCCAAGCAGCAGTGTCAATTCCATCTGGATCGATACTGGCCGATGTTCTGAAAGACAGTTTATTTCAGTCGACGATACTCGTGTGTGCGCCTCAAATATTTACTTACCGCGAGAATCAGCCCTGCTGTGCTTTCGGCCAGGAAACGGACGGAGATACAAATGAAAGGAAATGGATAAGAATATCTATTTTAATCATGTTTCAATGCCTCTAACATGGAATAATGTTCTTGTAATTATTTTTACATTTAAATGAAGCAAAAATTCTTCTAGATAAATTACATTTTAAATATTATTTTACATTTAGATTATACGTTGTCTTAATTATTAATCAGACAATACCGAGAGCTGTTTTTCTTCAATAGTCTTATTTATAGATAAAATAGGAATTTCTAGACTCTCTGTATAACTAGAGTTACTTAGAAATGAATACCATGAGAAAATTTTAACGTAACTTTTACGTAGGTTGCCTTCCTTTCCATAGTAAATTTTATGTGGTATTTCACAGCACTGTTGAAGTATTAAAAAGTTATAAACATAGATATGTTACAATTTTTGTCTATTATAACGTATGAAAATTAAACTTCAAATGAAAAAGAGCTTGTAAATAAATTATTAAACCGACCCTCGCCTGTTTAATAGCGTTATCGTATATGAGTTAGTTTGGTCGCGTTCAGGGATGCGTACTGTTGTTGTCAATTAATAGATGAGTCCCTGAACTAAGGGAACGGTATTTATTCTGAGCTTTCTATTGATTTAAGGAAACTATCTAAGAGCAGTAAACTGTACCGTATCTTTAAAATATATAGTCCTTTCCAATAATAGAGGACTTCATTACTTTTTGAAGAGTGTGTTCTGTAGTATTTAAAAAAAAACATTACACAACATAGTAATACGAGTATTTGTAAAATATATAAATACGTACCAATAAAAGATGTAAATAAAGTAAAACAATTTAAAAAGATATATCATATTTATCAAACAATCTAATGTTACTACATATATTCATCCAAAATGGTTAGGATTTGGGTTAATGTATATTAAAAAGGGCAATCGAAATTTCTTTAGAGAAATAAGAGTTTATGTACAATTAATATCCCCTCTTCCATAGACTTTACCGACGCACTAAAACTTTTAATGGATTTTCGTTTAAAAAATTCGCGATGTTTAACTCTTTTGCATGCCGACCCGTGGTCTTTCATATAGAATATGTAAATATTCATCATAGTCACTTAACTTTCTTCAATTGAAAAGTGAGAAACAGTTATACGATATTGTTTGTCAATTTATTTATATATATATATATATGGATTAAATCCTATTCTAAAAATTTAGTTCTAACAACTCAGATCTAAATGTTATGTTTAGACAATTGTTCGGTACTATTCCCGGTAACATAAATTGTAGAAACGAGTATTGTTCAATAAAATTAACTAAATTATGTAAGTCTGACTTACTATTCTTGATACTAAGCAAACTAACTAACAAAGGCAACCTGCGACAGGCCGCAGAGTGGGCGTCTCTCACTGAGTCACTTGTTGGCGCTTGTAACAAACACTCTTTACTAACAGGACTCGTAGTCAAATTCTTTGGCTAAAGATCACGTGTTTCAATAAATTGACATTGAGTTTTACATTAGAAATTCACAGTATCTACCCATTGATTGGATAATTGGTGGAGTGCTACATCCGCGTACTTCTAGGAATTCGTTAAACAATCTGTGTTGCGCCAGACCTGATCTTGTGTAATTTGCAGTTCCATCGGGTTATGAGGCTGAAGGTATAGACAGTGCAATCCCGTGGTAAGCGTAGGTAAGGAGGAGATTACTACAATACTACTTCTTCAACATTTTTAAATATCTATCACTTAGTTTTAGCATTTAAAATATTAATTGTAGGCAAAGGTTAAATTAATTTTTAAATCGTAGAAGCTATATAGGTTTAACTAAACTGATTCTAAGAAAGTCAAAGGTTTAAATATTTACTAAAATATCAATTACAAATAGGAAATTAAAAAGAACAGGAAAAAGTACAAAGCCTTCTAAAAGGTGATAAAAATGGCTATTTACGAATGTTATTGAAAATAAAACTGATTTTTTACAAACCAACCTTACTCAACCGTTAAATATTTAAACGAATATTAATCAAAACATCATTAACGTAAGCAGTAGAAAATGTAACATATTCTATAACAATATTGTACGAAATAACTTTTAATGCAATCTTCCAATTTGTCTGTAGAAAAGTGTCACTTCGTCTGACGTTTATGGCTAAATATCTAAACTTTGTCACATTTTCGGCCGCATTCTGAATATTTTATATTCCCTTGTTATTTACGGGGCTCCAGTAATTTTGATGCAAACAACTGTTTCCTGTTGGAAGGTGAAAATTTTGTTTGAAACTTTATTAATACAATATGAAAATAGTTTGAAATACCATATGTAACTGACGCTATACATATGTTATTATTTATATTTCCAGTTTATATATAAATTTTTGTTTTACTTGTCCACATAACAGTTTTTTTTCTCAGTAATATTGATTTTTTACTACGACCTACGATGTTTCTCAAACTATACGTCCATTGAGCTTAAAATTTAATATTTTGTAAAAAAAAATTAAATCATAATTAATTCTAATGTAATTACTCATTCAAACCAATTCAGGTATTGTTGAATTAGTTTTTTTTATCCCATCTAAATATTTTTTCCTAAATAAAGATTCCCAAATGAATTGATATATATCATAACGTATGTAAAAATAAATAATAAAAAACAAAGTTTATAATTAAATATTTATTGCAAAGAAATACGTATTGTATAAATTTCTCAGGAAGTTAATTTCTACAATTCCACTTGGTGACGTCATTCCTTCCATATAGTATACCAGTGTCAGTTATGCTTTAATTCTTTTCTGGGATATAAAAACTATGTTCTACATGCTCTTATCAAGATTCATATAGAGTTTACTTATTACTGAAGTACGAATAAGTTAAAGATATTACTTTTTTCTACGCGTCGTTTGCCCTTTGACTGTAATTTAAGTAACGATATTTAAAGTTTTTCATTATATATATATCATCATATCATCTCAATCGATGGACGTCCACTGCTGGACATAGGTTTCCCCTCAAGGATTTCCATAATACACGATCTTGTACGATTTGTAACCATCGGCTTCCGGCAACCTTTTTCAGGTCATCTGTCCACTTGGTGGAGGGTCTACCAACGCTGTGCTTATCGGTACGTGGTCGCCACTCCAGTACCTTGAGAACCCAAGCTCCATCGGTTCGCCTATGTGCCCTGCCCATCGCCACTTCAGCTCCGCGACCCTTATGGCTGTGTCGGTAACTCTAGTTTTTCTGCGAATGTCTTCGTTTGGGATTAGATCCCGACGAGATACTTCGAGTGTTCCATCGCCCGCTGTGTAAATCTGAGCTTTCTAATATGGCTCATAGTCTTTGGCCATATCTCTCAACCGTAAGTCGTCACTTCCATCACCGACTCCTCATATACTTTTATTTTTAGACACTCAAAATTTTTGACGAAAAGATTTGACATAATTTTCCGAACGCTGCCCATCCGAGTTGAATTCGGCGGTTTATCTCTTTCTCTCTGTGTGCCCTAAGTTGATTTGTTGATCTACTATTTCGAGTGCAGAGATTTAAACAACAAGTTGAAAATTGCGTAAATAATAAATATATATTTGCAGCTACGGTATGTAGTTCGAAATGAAGCCAGGTCGACCAAGTAGCACCATTATGGGCGTGATGTTAGATTTCATTGTTTGAGTGTTAAAAAGTCCAGAGGGCTAGATTTGGAAAGGGCTGGTAAAATATCATAGTCATTTTATGAAACGTTACTTGACTCGCGTTATTTCCTCAGCATCACAAAAGATAGAAAGGCTTCCATAAATACGTTATAGATAAGCAACTTTAAAGACATTATGCTAGTGCGGTCTGTTTTAGAACTCGTTAAAATTAGAAATAAATTTTTATCGTTACTGCAACATTTTTCATTAATCTGCCGCTCTGATAGATGGGGCTATCCAACACTAAAATAATTTTCAATTCTAACCAGTAGTTCGTGATGTTAGCCCTTGTAATAAAAGTAACAAACTTTAGCCTTGTAATAGGGGCAACCGGTATCCTTTATCATGTGGGTATCATTAAAGAAATGCAATAAGAACAGGAGATACGTCGATTATGCAGCTTAAGAATTCACTTGATAAACTACAGTTTAGTGCCCTACCACCTTCAAATGACTTAATAAAACCATCACGACGAATGAGATTTCTATACCGACACTTTATAAATCACAAGTTCACCTTTAAAACCGCCCACGCTACACTCAATTACGCCCTAAATTCGGGTGTTATTTTAAACAACGTACAGTTTATAATCCTTTGACATTCGGAAAGTAAACTTGGAGAAGTGGTCTTTGTCGACCAAGTTACCTATATGAGTTTGTTATCCGGAGTTCCACATTTATTTCACCTGTATTATTAAGAGGGTAGAGACGTTTTTAGGATAAAGCCTTTATTTAATGTTTGAAAGAGTATCTTTGTATGTGCGTATGAGTGAAATAGTCAGTGTTGCGAGTGGAGTGCAGTGTAAATTTGCGCTGGTCGTTGTGTGGCGCTCGTTTATGGTGCTCTATATGCCTTTGCGATTTATACCGACACTTGTCATTGCGTTAGCCGCCTCGGGCTTCATAAAAGTGTTTTGAGAAATCATTCATTCCATCGTTTGTATTACCTAATATATAAACAAATTATTTATTAAGAATTTTTTAATGGCAAAGTAAATATTTACAGAACACTCAGCTCAATTTAACTTAAAGGGAAGGCAAATAGCAGCATATAAACAACCCATGTGTGGTTTTGCCAATAAAGTTTTGTGGCACAAGATCGGGTCTTGTGGGCATCATTTCGTGAGACCTATGTCCAGCAGTGGACGTCCATCGGTTGAAGCGAGAGAAACAACCCAATGCAAGGCATGTCCTTACTTGTAGAAGATAGATTTTAGAGCATCCACCTACCATGCTGAATCTTTGCGAGTTGGATGGCTACTCACACCCCGGAATTACTCTCGAGATATGCATTTTTCTAGCGATGTATTCCTTTTCCGAAAAGCAAAATGTATATTGGCAAGAACACTGAAGTGCGTGCTATTTCTTTAAAAACCCTATGAGTGAAATATCCTATTTTCCTACTCCCATCTGTCGGATGTTAATAGGCTGCTACTTATCTTACCTTACTTATATAATATGTTTCATCGATTTGTTTAGTTTAGTTTCTTTGATAAATGAGATATCCAACCCTAAAAGAACTTTTCAAGGCAAACCAGGAGTTTCTGAGATAACCGCATACAAACACACCAACAAACTAATTCTTCAGCATTTAATATTATTATAGATAAGAGAACACTTAGACTATCTATTAGATAAAACCACAGAAACCTGTCTAGGAAACGTAGGTTCCTATAAATATTTATGTATGTATAATTTTAGATATTGAAATTATACGTGTGCTTAATTTTTAGTACATATTTTAATCATAACTAGATTGTATTAAAACGATTTCCTCAAATTTCATCGATAATATGTCGTTAAAGATATTTTTATTGGGTACGTCGCTTAACTGTGTCCTCACTTTATGGTTAATGATGATACAGTCTACATTGACACCGCCCTAACGTGGTAAAAGGTAATTTACCTTTTAACGGGCCTTACAGCATATTTTTTTACGTTGAGAAATTCTTTTTCCACGACGGATGAAGAATAAGTTACAACCGGGGGTGTGGGACTCAATAACTGTGCCAGGATACCCACTAAAACCCAGCGGAACCGCCTCCGTCCAAGTGTTGGGGTCCAGATGTCCGGTGACGCATTCAGTCAGATTAGTTGAGGGAGAGCAGGCGAGTATTTATGCAAATTTGCCCTGTAAGAAATCGACGCCCGGACCCGTACCCGGATCTGTTAGCTTAGGCATTACTCTAACCGCTACACCAACTAGACAATCAAAATTTGTACTTGTACTGTGCATTGTAAAAAGAAAGTTTCTCGGCTTTTTTTTAAAAAAAAATGTATCTAATTTTCACTGAGTCAAATCTTTAAAAATATTTTTTTAATAACAGACAGGGTGGCTGTAACAGTGATTTTACCTGATGGTAAGTGCTGATGGCCACATGGTAAGAGGTAATTTCTTGTAGTTTCTACACAGCATCGTACCGGAACGCAAATTTTTACTTAACGGTGCATTGTTGCTGTAAAAGTGATAACTAGTTCAACCTGAAGCCTTCCAGTCCAGTCTCAAATTTGAGAATTAAATTTTCTAAATTTGTTCTGCCGCAAATAGAAAACAAGACCTCTGCTAATAAAGCAAGTACTCACATCAATACAGCACCAAGACAGCAAAAAGTAATTTATATTCCTTTTCAAATCTATTGCTAAATGACTATTTATAATGAATTGAGAACGTTTAGCGTTGTTTCATTTATTAGACATTAAGCTACTAAAAGGTAATAGCAGTCTGTCGAAGTATTAAGCGTGCACCAGCAATACCGACCACTAACTGATCGCCTCTAAACAATAAACTTGTGTTAGGCAAAGCTCGATTCTAATGCTAATAAACGGTTAACAGTAATATCCATTGGTTAAGCTTACAGTGTGAGTTATAAGCTGAAGAGATATACTAAAACATATATATGATATTTAGATTGAATTGAAAATAATTAAAGATGGTAATTTCCAAAATATATTCATTTCATTTTATTTGGGAAACACAGTTTAAAAAATATGCTTCTAGAAACAAAATAGGTAGAACATACACAGACTAAGACACAAATACACAGAGTAGATAAGGGACAAAAAACAAAATATTGTTTTAAATAATTTATTTATTTCATAAATTCTCTTTTCTAAATTTTAAATTCAAAATCCAAATTTAATTAATAATTTCTAATATTAACAATAAACACGTGGCATTTTCATTTACAATTCGTCATTTGAGAATTCAATAAATTATTTGTTTTAATTTTCGTCACTTTTAATGACAAATAAAGTCTTTAAATTCCTATTATATCTTCCAAAGAACATTTCTGACATGTGTACTTTGTACGCACGCAGTTTTCAAATTTTTTATATATTTATGTCAAAATTTTTCTTCAAAACTTTGAAACTTTTCTAAATGAATTACCCCTAAATTGTACACCCACATCTCAAATACGCCTTATACCAGTGCTTTTTAGAGCGTCTGAATTTATGCTAAAGCAAGTAATTAATTTAGAGTAATTATCAAAGAGTTAACAGACCTTGGGCCTTTTTTGATCTTATTTATTCCCTGACCAGTGTGTTACTTCCTCCGCCGCTCTCTTACAGCCTGTCCTCTATTGGCACAAGCACTAACTATCACATTATGGCAGCCATAAACCCTGTTAACAGCTGGTATTGCGTGTAAATGTGCTGCCTTCGATTCCCGAACGAATGCATTGACATATAGCATTGTAGTTATGTAAAATTGTAGCTCTAATTGCTTGAGAGATAAAGTTTACTACGCCTGCGAGATAAATTTGTTCTGAACATGTTCTGAATGTCATTGTTATTATTGCAATACAGTGTATTATAAATGCATTGTAGTAGCTTAGAAGTTTGATTCATGTATGTGACACAATTATAGTATTGGAGTATCTTTTAAATTTGAATGTTTTTATATCTTATGTATATGAAATCTTGTCAATCTAAACTATTAATGAATCCAACTAGTAACACACAAAAAATGTCATCAAAATAGGTTCAGTCGATTTTCTTAGAGTACATTCAAATAACTCTAAAAAACGAAGTTGTTATAAACTTGTATTATTTAAAATAACTTGTTAACTGGCAGGATCTTTATCAACAATTTAATATACTTTTTAATTTAATTTAGTTTTCTTTCACAAAAAACCGTTCAGCTTAAGTGATTACGTTTGCAATAGATGTCTGCAGAATTAGAAAAATTGGAACTGCGTTCTGCTGAGGAATAAGTTTATCCGTCCTTTTATGAACTGGACGTTATAGCATTTTGAAAAGTTAGCAAAAAGTTTACCATTGAGGTTTCAATTACCTAATATCGATATTATTTGTGCAAAATTTTTGCTTATAGTTGATATAAAGATACTATAGCATAATGATTTTAATAAACCGTATTTTTTATTTATAAATTTGAAGTACCAAGTATAAAAATTTTTTTTACGGATTTTTTTTTAAATCGAGAGTTGCACCTTGTAAAAGCAAATTAGGAGAGAAACATACCAAATACATACATATCAAATGTTTCAAGTGATAATAATCTGTGTAGCATCGGCACGATATAACATTAAATCAATAATAATCGTCTCCTGACCGTTTTTAGGAACAGCGGCTAATCTCATGTAGAGACTAGTCATTTTCACAGGAGATATAATATTGTATGCCAAAACACTAGTGCACTCTCAAATCCCTCACTCTCATAGTCCGACACGACCGAAGAGAGATCAGGCACAGGATATACGGCATAATGTACTCTCCAAGGCATTGGGGCGAATAACACCGTTTACTTCCCAACTTCGGGCAAATTCTGAGAATTTCTTAACAGAGAAATCAATATCAACTTTTGAATTTATCCAACCTGGGACGCAAACCTAGGACCTCATGTCTGTAATAAGGCATTATAATTGCAAGTGCAAACACGGCCTAAGCAACATTTTATAAAAAAATATTGTTACGTCTTTGACAACTTACGAACTTTCTGGAAATAACCAGGTTACAGTGATTATGAACCACAAGACGGAAGCAGAAATATTTTTCGTAATAAAAATTTCAGATTACTTGACTCTGTCATTTTTTAAATGTTGCATATATTTCTCTTGTTTTAGGCATCGCCAAGGTTACAAAAAAATTACAGTTTTATTGCATTTATCTGTATAGGCAAAACAAACATTTAGGCCACGACTCTCAAAAACTAACATAGGAGTAAATGCTGCCATAAATAGAACATTGGTTAAATACAATGAGATATCTAAAAAATCAAAAATAGATAGATTTATTACTATTTAAGTTTAATTCTAGGCGTAACATATTAGTATTGCATGCCAAGTTAGCCTATAAGTGGGATATTCAATGTATAACTTTGTTATGTATGTAATATGATTTAGCATAAGTATAAACACTGTGTATAACGTTGGCTTACTAATAAAATGCCTGCCTCATGGGTCTAGTGGTTAGCATGTTCGACTACAGACATGGGGTCCTGGGTTCGAGTCCCGGGTCGGGCCAATTCGAAAATAATATTTACTTTTCTATTAAGGTTTTCTCAATATTTGCCCGAAGTTGGGAAATAGGCGGTGTGATCCACTGCCGTGCCTAGGAGAGCACGTTAATCTGTCGGTCCTGCGCCTGATCTCTCTCCGATCGTATCGGATTCCCGTCACATAGGACGATGAGAGTGAAGGAATAGAGAGCGCACTTGCGTATTATGCCTGTCAATTCGCAGTGGAGCAGCGTGGTGGGTCTATGCTCTAAAAACCCTCTCTCCTAGGAATGAGGAGGCCTGTGCCCAGCAGTGGGACGTAATTGGCTACTACTTACTACTACTAATAAAATAATATTAATAAAAAATAACACTTTCAATTAAGTTGTTTTTTTCATATAAATCTAATGTTGCACATAATCCTTTCCGCTTCGGGCGGTTTTTATTTTAAGGTAAACTTTAAGGTAAATATGTATCGATTATTTTACTTCTATTACTCATAGTACGGCCTAGCGTGCGATATCGTCATGAAACTTGATAACCCTTCATTACCGTTATTACATTCTTAACTTATGGCTCGTCCGGCCCCATCGCTCTTTCACTTGAAACTTCGCCTATAATTTGACAGTTGCCCTTTCTGCAACCTGATACCGTGAATTTGTCAAGATCAACTGTTAAATACAACGCAGGCTTGCCATTAAAATCGCTTAACCGAAAGATTCTCTAATGAAAATTACTTTTATTATTACTTTTACTAGGAATTATTACTTTTATTAGGAAACGCACAGTTAGTGGATAATTTTAGGTTTTGTTACTTAAACTTAGATAATTGAAATGAGACCCCCATAAAAAATTAGTTAACCACCTCGTCTATCAAAGTAATAATCTAAACTTAACCTAAAATTATTAAGGGGTTTGTAAGAGAGACACTTGCGTTTTTGTTTGTTACCTTTTCACACAAAAACTACTGGAAGGATTTCGAAATTTTTTTCACCATTAGAAAGCTACATATTCACTGGATCTGGGATCCTTAAGAAAAATACATTACTAATATTTCTGCGAAACAAAAAATCTGTGCTGTCTGTCTGAAAACTATTGAAGATAAAACAAAAAAAAAATGTTCTACAATTTTGTGGAATGTATTAAAATCTACAAAAAAGTTCGCGATGCTATATGTCCAACTACTTTAGTTATGCCACTATGACTACTTCATTTTAATAAAAGTGACAATATAATAGTCAAACCATATTATTTATATATTTTAAGTCGTAGGTCAAACAATATATTTCCACTAGTTGTCTTCAAAAACAATACCTCTTACTACAACCCTATAGTCAGGATGTGTCGGTCATAAAACCAGTTCGCTAATTCAGATTTAGACATTTTTAACGCTAGATTGTCAGTTTTCTATAATAAGCTTGTCAAGCTTTGTAGTTGAATTGCATGAATATATTAGAAATTAATATAATTGCAAGGTTCGATAGGCTCGTTATAGAAAACTGACTAACACCACTAAAGAAATATTTATAATACATAGAAACTAAAATGAATTAACTAACACTTATCTACTAATACTTCAACTTATAAAATTGATAATCGCTTATTAAAAAAAAAAAATTAAAGCAACAATGTTATGCTGTGCGACCATATAGGGTCTCAATAAGGTCTATACCCTTTATATATTACTACTTAATAATAATTAAATATTGTGATCTGTTTTGGATGCCTTAATAAGCAAATATCTCTGTATAAATCCATATCCTATTAAAGTTTTATTAAAGATGGTTTCAGTACCTGTCAAGTATTTTTAAATTATTAAAATCCGATATTCAATTCAAAAGATATAACGGATTTTAAAATGTTAATCTAAAAAAAACATTGTATCCCGAGTCGAACTCCAGTGTCAATTGTTGTGTAAGTTCTGAGACAATAAATTATCACAAATAAATCTTTTCTGAATGTGGCATATGAGTATGTTGCATTCTTTAACGATATTTAAAACGAACTTATTTACATTCAACCAAATAAATACCTTTCACAAGAAACTAACGAGTATGAAGGTTATATTTCATCGTACATCAAAAGAAATGTATACTCTTTTTAAGAATGAATAATATATTATAATTTAAAGTAAATATCAGCAAATTTTTCCAATTTTGATAATTTTCTGAAGATTTAGTAACATAGTCTACGCGATTTTCTATTAAGTCGCTGATTTCAAACATCTCGGGAGACTGCGGAAAACTTCATGTACGAAGCCGGAGGTAGTAAATTATGAAAATCTGAAATGTAAGGAAAGATACTATAGAGCGCAGACTTTAGACAGACTGACTATCTTTTAAATATACATATCTGTGAGAATACAAATATCTCGTTTGCTTATTACAATGTTATGCAAGCATTTATTGTATTATGAAGCTACATCTACTATTCACAAGATTTTAACTGAAATTCAAACGTTGCGCTAACCTTCCACATCTTTAAGTTAAAACATTACATACAAATCGCAAACACACCTAATATGCTGTTATAGTTTTGAATATAAGAATTTTTCAACAATGCGTTGAAAAGTAGCAGCCCATTAGCTTCCCACTGCTGGGCACAGGCCTCCTTACTCATAGGAGAGAAGATTTTTAGAGCATAGAGCGCTACTCCACTGCGGATTGGCAGGCATAGTACAAAATCTTAATAGAAAACTCAATATCGATTTTGTAATTTACTCGATCCCCTACAAAATTGAACAACTTGAACCTAGCATGTTAGCAGGCATAGTACACAAGTGCACTCTGTATTCCTTCACTCTCATAGACACGGGAGGAGAGAGATCAGGCGCAACACCGACAGCTTAACGTGTTCACCGAGGTACGAGGGTGGGTCACACCGACAAAAAAACCAACTTCGCGCAAATATTGAGAAAATATTTAATAGAAAACTCAATATCGATTTTTAATTGGCCTGACCCGGGATTTGAACCCATGACGTCATGATTGTGGCCAAACATGCTAACTACTAGAACAATAAACCCATGCATTGTAATCCTTAAATTATTGCATCAATTCACGTCTTTAATAAACTCTCTATTAAATAATAATGAGATTGTTTTAATAAATTTGGTAAAATTTTGCGATAGTCTTGTTGTTTAATTGTACTGCCCGAGATAGGAACGGAAACAGCAAATGCTCGAGGGATAACAAAGATTATAGCGCTGCAGTGTTGCCATAACCGTGTATTGTAACTACTGGCTATGGAGAGCTTTTAAGCTAATGTTACAATGAAGAAAATGTAGTATGACTATCTTAGAAGCCATATTCTATTCCATATTTGGTAGTATCAACGTTTCAAGAGTAAGTACTACCATAGTTGTAACAGTACAGGGTATAAGATCTTTCTATATAACAAGTAAAATTTACATATTTCTACCTATTATATATTTTTTTCTTGTCGGAAAATCCTCATGGAAAACCGCAATGCCACGGGGAACAGGTGTTACGGGTTATGTCAGACTTTTACCGGCTAAAACCAGACGGTGCTCCTACGTTCTTTGGCGAAAGCAAGGGATCGGAATACATCCGCACTCTCGTCGACGTTATGCAAACAGAGCTCCTCTCTTTGTATTCCTATTGTTCTGGTGGCATGCCACCTGTGCTCCCTTTGAATCCCTCTAAAGGGGCAATAGCTCCCGCACCCATTGCCCAGAGGCTACCCCTTGGGGGGCAAACGACGGACTTGCACTAACCGCCTGCGACCAACCCTCCGTCGCCGTATAGCTGGAGCATCTCCGTCCATCTCTCTGACACGTTCCGCCGCCTCCTTCTGTGACATTACGTCCTCACAAAAGGAGACCACGGCATTCCAGCTGGCTTTTCTGCCCACCATGGTTCTACCCACTGTAGGCAGAGAGAGGTCGTCCCCGACAACTGTTACCAATTCGGCTCGGCGGTCCCACTGCGGACACACAGCGAGTGTACGTGCCGCGGTGTCCTCCATCGCACCGCAACCAATTATATACTTTAAGACCGTCCAACTGAAGTGACCTAAACTAGTTTAATTTAAAAGACAATAATCTGAATACGGTTTATAGCATTAAATTAACTCATTCACTCACTCAATCATTACGTAATAGCTAAGACTATTCGCGATTTACATGAATTTTAACAAAGCGCCTTATTTCACAAAGTAGACCGTCACTTAGCACAAATTTTGTAGTGAAACTATTTTTTTCATTAAGCGCCTGAGGTTAAATTTTTATAGATGAAACGCGTGACTAGCGTCACGAAGATTTGCAGCGTTTTAATGCTAATTCGTTTGAAGGTTAAGTAGTTTTTATATTTACAAATAACACGTGGTATTTTTATTTACAAATCGTCATTTGAGATTTAAATAAATAATTTGAATTAATTTTTGAGCCATGTAGTATTTTAATGACAATTGAATTCATTGACTTCTAACATATTTTCCTTTTTCCCTCCCTCTAAGTCTCTGAAATGTATAGCATTAGATTTGTGAAAATATAAACAAGAGTTAAAAATTAGTTTGCCAAAGAAGTTTAATTTCTGACATATGTACTTTGTACGCACGCACTTTTAATTTTTTTCCGTATGGATCAGGATCTACGCTAAGGATACCGAGTGGAAGAACAGTTTTAACATTTTTATTGATAAACTTTTGCTATTATACAGTAGAGTGTCTTAAAGACCCATTACAAATTTAATCATTTATTTTTAGTTTTAAATGCGTACCTACTGCTCTTATAACTTTTACTAAACTCCTTTCGAAATTTCAGTTTATACCACATTAATATCAGTTATTCAATAAGGCTTTATATAAGATTTTCATACAAATATACCCTGGTTATAAGGCTCAAAAATGGCTCACATTGTTTTACGCAATAGACTGGGCTATTACTGTGTCAGTGCACAGCCGTGTCTTTGGTTTTCAATCATAAATCAGAGATACATTCTCAGGTTTAAATATAAATGAATTTACAATCAACGTCATGACCTCTGTGGCCTTTTGAGCACTATGTTTGATTATGCAGTTGAATAGATTTGTGTGACTATTGTTTTCCTGTAAGATAACAACAATTGCGATTTATTAGTTATGGCTTTGACGAAGCTTGTAGATATTTTACTTAATGCTATATGAAGGCAGCCTACTTCTTGTAACGTAGTGTTAAAAGCTTTTCACTTCCTACTTTTAATTATATCTTATCCATTAAAATATTCATAAAAATAATGTACTTTATATCGATCAACTCAATTTCAAATACATTTTTTGAACTTGTTGTTCTTGTCATTTTACGTGAATGTAGTTTTTCTTAAGCTTTTACGTAATAAAAGCTTTTGTTTCCATTTTTACGTATACTACGCTACTTATACTCGCGCTAGATGGCGGTAGTAAATTCAAATGCTCCTTTTTACTATAGTTCTTAAACAAATTTGCGGGAAATCTGAAATATCAGTTATATAGTTATTTCTGATATTTGTTCCCATTCTCCCTATTAATATTAATAAGGAATTTACTTTTTGACATTATTTCTTTATTGTTAACACTGCGCCTATATAAACGTTTTATAAAATTGCGCTATTGATATTTATTCAAATCAAATCAAAAATATCTTTATTCAAGTAGGCATATTACAGCACTTTTGAATCGTCAAATTATATTTTTTTTCCACACTCTGATTCTAATATACGTCTGATTATGGTAGTCAAGAACGGTTTAAAATCTAATGTTACGAGGGTTCCNTTTGGAACGTGTTGTGGGAGTTTATTATAGAAACGTATACAGTTACCCTTAAATGAGTTGTTAGTCTTATGCAGCCTGCTAGAATTTATAACAAGTTATATGATGTACATTCACTCTTTTTATTAAAAGAGTCAATGTTTTTATGTACATACAACAAGTTTTCTAATATATATACACAATATATTTCATTTGCAATGTATCTGTACTTAAAGATTCTAGTTCAGTTTGCCTATATCTTCATTCAAGGGGTATTTTTACGTCACAAAAGCGGTCACACTCTAATCTTACGCTCGAATAGGCTTCGACACTTGTTCTCTTTCCGTTTTAGGAATAAAATAAACCATTTATTTGGACAATAATTTTATCTGAATTGGAGAAATCTGTTTGGATTGTAAGCAAATGTATTACGACTATATGGTAACTGTGGAAAAATTAATTTGAATGTATTAAAAATGTGTAAAATAAAAATAAAATAACTACTCATTCTCTTTTCTATAATCGGAATTGACTTTCGAATTTTAATTTCCCAATTCCTATAAAAAATTGCAAAAGAACTCGTAGTTTCACGTTATAACTTTAGTTACCCACCCATGAATTTTCCATAAAAATAATACAAATACAATACTGTTTCCCACTACGTCACCCGCATTGTTTCTCATGGATATACGGAGAAATCTATTGAATTACATTAAAATTGGTCCATTCGTTTAGTTAAAGTAGTACACACGCACTAATTATCCATATAATATTGTATTAAAATGATTAAGAATAAAACAACTGACTAAAATTTAGAAAGGTATGGATGAGGATGAATGAAAGGAGACTGAATAAAAGGTTTTATGAGTTAATAGCGAATGGGAAAGTTGGAAGGGTAAACCAAGGCGAACGTTTCTGGACCAAGCCCAGGACATTTTAAATAAGGGTCAGGTCAAGAGTACTCTAAACCGACGAACTTCTATGAAAGTTTCAATGAGAATGAAAGACGCGAAGTAGATATGCAACGATCGTGGCAAGTGGACGGACGTGGTGTCTGCCTACCCTTATGGGTATGAGGCGTGATGCTATGTATGTGAAACAACTATCACTTTTTTACCTATTTAACGAATAAAATTTGATAACGCTCAACTATGCGTTTTTATAATTTTTTTTGGGATTAATTATTAAAAATCGTATCATAATTAATCTTCACATTTAAATCAGAATATATATATATACTTCTGTAAGTATTCATATGTGTATTACAATTAAATATAATATGGCAGTCCAAAATGAAACAATTGTTGTAAAGGTAATTATTTTTGTTCTCTGTTTTCTATCCTTAGTAAATAGAAAATACAATTTCTTTGAGCAAATAGCCGATATATCCAACAAAGCAGTCTGGACGCACCCACGCACGTCATTGCTGTTAATGGCCGTAGTCCATTACTGAGTACGGAGAGACAGGAGGCTATATGGAAGTCGCCGTTGGCTGCGTGATCTATCTTAATGGAGGCTATGTCATGTTGATGAAGAATACTCTGCTTTATCCGGTAATGTTTTGTGATATCTCGTAAAGTATGAATGTATCGCTGCTTTGGGTTAAAAATCACACAATCCAAAACTTTCGTTAAGGACCCAGCAGATACTAGAAATTTTTGTAGTTTTGTGTTAAACGTCATATTCAATTCAGAAAAAATGACGCTTTGATACCAATAAATTTCATTATGGCTTAATCGTTATGTTAAAGTTTGACACGGCCCTAATATTTTGTATAAATTAGCGTTTCGATATGTTGTTTCCGATTGGTTAAGCTAGTTCTTTATTAGAGGTTTAGGTAGCAAATTTTTGGGATGGGAAATTAGTAATACAGTTTCTCTAGAACAAGGACAATTCTTTCACGCAGTTTTTATATTAACAAACCTATTTTGCTTTGCAAACAATAACTCAAAAACTTTAAATAAACATAATTATGCAGACTCTTTAATAGTATCATTTAGTAGTAAAATTTACTGCCAACTTTATCTCAAAGTTTTATTAGAGAATGAAAATATGCAAAGATTTTTAGAAGTTACAATGTATTCATACAAGTATATAAATGTTTCTTACAATTTTTGATCTTTGAAAATAGTAATTAAGTCATTAATTCTTCAAAGCGATAGCAATTCTTCTCTGTATATTATTTCATTTTTTAAGATTAGGAAGAATAAAACGATGTTTGAAAGGAGTTTCTCTAAATTTTCGATATAATAGTAATGCGCCCATAAAAATAGAATATGAAGCACGTGCTTTGTCATTGAATCAAATGTTGTATCATAATAAAAATCTTTACGTTTCATCTTTATTACCTTGCAATTATGTCGACTAAATTTTCTCTTTCTCGCACTTGGTTGGATTTATTTAGAATTATTTTACAAAAGTTATCCTCCGGGACTTAAAAACTTAGTTCTATTAAGTATCATATAACAGATTATTGCAATTCTGTAAAAGAAGTGAGGCTTTTTGAAAGTCAAAATGTAAATTGTAACCACAATAAAGTTTGTTAGATTCAGACCATGCTATGCATGTCTTAGTTGATGCAGATTAAGATAATAGTTTCTATTTCCACAACGAGTAACTCAGCATGTTTTCTCATGCAAATAAAACGTCAATGTGTCTCCGCGTGCCTTCCCTTGAAACTGCAGGAAGCCATTGCTTTAAAAAACAAACTGAAAGTGTTCTCACGATAATGCGATAATTTTTAATTATAAAAATTACTGCATTAACGTATCATTAAGTATAGATATTATTGTATATATCATAAGTTAGATCGTAATAGCTTGTGCTTTAAAATAACAAACTAAACTCATATTACAATCATCTCTTTTATAATAAACAAAATGACCAAAGCGACTAGCAGTTCCTGACTGACGACTTCAAGCAAACAAACAAACTATTCAGCTTGCAGCTTTCGCTTTTAATATACTTGTCAACCTAATGCCTTTTCTATATTACTTTCGTTAGTCCAAAAATATAAAATTCTGTTACAAAATATTTTCGGAATTTACCCAAGGCACTGGTCCCAACTGTAAATACCTAACAGACATATAGAGTCACTTTTCCTTTCACGACTTGTGGTTCTGAATTCACTGTGAATATGAGGAAATCCGTTCCTAGTTACCATCTACATTACGAAAGTAAATACGAATATAAATTTGAAATTTTTGAAATTCGCAGTTTTGATGAAGAATATTATTGCCTCTCTAACAAACTATTTCAAAGTCAAAAATTGTTTCCAATTATTTCCTTAATAACATAAGGAAAAACATTTTTTTTATTTAATCTATAAAAATAATAGTTACTGTACATGTATTTGAAAAACGAGGAGCCCAAGCACAAGTAACTACATTACTTAAATGGGGATTCCCAGCGAAATCTTAATTGTACTAGTATATATTATAGTTTTAAAGAAATTTTTATTTTTATCTCATTATTAATATTGATATTTTACAAAAACTTATCCAGTAATATAAAAAGTCCATCCAGCATTCAGGCGTCTGTTCTGGGAGATGAGAATTGCGTGGAGCGTTACAATAAACTCAACCTACATCGTCTTTAAGGTAGAAAGCTCAGGGTTTATAGAGCCCGACAAATAAAAACATGCTACCGTTCTTATATTTTCATAAAGTATCTTTTTAAAACGGATTTTTTACGGTTTAATTGCAGTTAATAGCAGAAGACATAATTTACAATATTTCGGTTTTTTTGTTAAATTGCAATATATTTTTTAAACAATACATTAAAATGATACCAATTCTATCCCTAATGCCCTAATATAAAAGTGTGATAAGAGAACTTAGTGGTTTAAAAGAAGATGTAGTGACGAAAATTTAGAAAGGTCTTCTTAGATGGTTTGGGCATGTATAAAGAATGAATGAAAGGAGACTAACAAAAAGGATATATGAGTCGAGAGTGAATGGGAAAGTTGGAAGGGGAAGCCCAAGGCAAACGTTCCTGGACCAAATCCAGGACATTTTAAACGACGGCTAAGGCAAGAGCACTTTAAACCGACGAACTTGTATGAAAGGTTTAATGAAAATGAAAGAAGTGAAGAAAATATGCAATGTCAAATAAATGGATATACCTGCCTACCCCTATGAGAATGAGGCGTGATACTATGTATGTATGTAATTCTGTCCCTAATTCGAATAAACTACTTTAAAATACCAGAAATTTTGTTACAATCGATCGAGGAATTTTGAAGTTCAACCCGCTTAAACTATATGTCAGGAAACCTTCATATATTTATGTATATTATTCGAATAAGCCTGAGTATATTACAGAACTCCTCCCAAACGACTGGTCCGTTTTGTTAAAATTGTTTGTGTCTTCAGGTGGATTCAAGAATGGTTTAGATTGATAATACGCTCCGTTAAATAAGGAATTTACCCTTATATCGTCTGGACAGGGAACAACACAGGAGATACAGAAGACAGCGAATGTTTTCTGTGGCACTTCACTTTCTTTTTATCGAAGGGGCGCAGTATTATATAATGGTCCAAATTCATAAAATTTCATTGCAACTAATAATTATTTTAGTCCATTGTATAGTTTAAAATTATTAGTTACTAAAGTCAGTGTACTAAAAATCTTCTACCATTACCATTCTTGTTTTCTAAAACTTTATAAAAGTGTACCCCAAGTAAAAAATCCGGAAGATTCACAGTGAAGGCAGAGATTAAGCGATCTTTTTAACTATTCCATCCGTCTTGTTAATCCGTCTGTGTAACTAATGATATCTACCAAGAGACTTAAAAAAATAGAAGCTCTTTAAGGTTAGAAATATTATCTTCCCCACTTAAATGGTTAACATTTGATTTCTTAGTTTTATTTCCTTTTTTTTATATTTAATATCATAGACAAGGAAAAATATATGATATTCATACACTTTATTACGGTCAATAAAAATTGATACCTATATATATGAAAATGGTGTAATATGTACGATAGTTAAGAAGTTATATCTATTATATAAAAACTGTCGTATTATGAAATCATACGTACATTACATTTTGTAAAAAAAAATATGTTCTTTTCCTGTTAAATATTACTGGCTTAATTATATTTTTTTAAATCACTATTTTGTATTTTATAAATATTCACACAATTTCTTGTTAGTTTTCGCGTCAGAAAAAAATACTCTGCTTTGTCTTTCTTTATGAAAGTAACTATACGATGACATTTACTATTTACAGAATGTGGCATTATTATAACTGGCATTTTTGAGAAGTGGTTAACCGTTTACTAGGATAGATTATTGAATTTTTAAGATATTTAATAAAGCCTAGCACGATGACTTATACAAATAGATTTGACGACTGTTACTATAGAAAATTGAATCACATTTAGCTCTAAAAAGTCTAAGCCTAGCATTGAAATGCTCTGTAGACAGGTCGCAAATATTTGCCATTGCATTACTCTCCCGCCTGGCTGCAATGGCTTAGCATACACATTTGGGTTTATACAAACTATATGTATTTCGTTTTAACATAACGTCGCACGTATGGCAACAAATTATATTTATATCTTTGATTATTTAGTGTTTTCTTCTTCATTAATAATATAAGAGGGAAATAATAAAAACGTACTTAAAATCTTTAGAAAATAGGATAACAAAACTAAAGATTAACATATTGTTACTCAATTCATTTAAAGATTTATATATTTTTTGATATTGGGATATCCCTGCGGATACCTGGAATACTCGGGAGCATATTTCTGGCTATGCCGGACTCATACCGGCTAAAACCCAGTGGTGCTCCTACA
Source organism: Elymnias hypermnestra (assembly GCA_015832385.1). Classification (NCBI taxonomy): domain Eukaryota; kingdom Metazoa; phylum Arthropoda; class Insecta; order Lepidoptera; family Nymphalidae; genus Elymnias; species Elymnias hypermnestra. The sequence continues at coordinate 975,601 of JACTOM010000330.1, forward strand.
TCACTAGGAGATTGAGTCTCGAGAATGCGATTGACAGGTATTCGCAACCCCGTCAGCGATGTGCCCGCTTAGGTCCAACCCGGTCTAAATGTTCAAAATTACTCCAAAGGTGGTTTATCTGGAGCACCTGGTAAGCCACCAACTACCTCGCGGGACCTCTCCTTGTTGGACTAAGGAGGGAGACAACGCTCGTGGGCCTCTCTCCTCCTACCCGGTCTTCTCCTGCAAATTGTCAAAAAGGCCGCGTCCGCCTCTCTCAACCTATTCGCCATCTCCTTCCGCGTCATGACCACCTCCCAGAAGGAAAGCGTAGCACACTATACTCTCTCGCTGCTACCCATCATTCTAATGACAGCGGGGATTTAAAGATTTATACGGTAACTAATAACAGCCTGATTTGTATTTATTGTACATGTTTTCCATCTGTTTATTACAAATATAGCTACTCAAACGATTTTGACGAATTTTTTACTGGCAAATTGACGAGTATATTTTATTCCAAAATAGACGAGACCAGAAAACACTTTCTGTTTTCTAGTCTCGTCTATGTTTTGTTTAGTTAAGAATTTTCAGGGTTAACTTAATTCGGTTTTAAGACAGACAGACATGAAAATTTTTTTTAACTGACTATTACATTACTTAGATTGCTTCATAACCAACCATCAGATGAGGTCATAGCCTGGCGCTAACCTGTCAGCAATAAAAAGGAATCGATGATATGTCTCATTAGCAGTAAACAACGACTATAAAAAGGCCTGCCACGCATTAATTTAACTTTTCACACACATATATGACAACAACTTATAAAGGGTCAACTTGCATTTTAGAGGTTTTTCTGTAATTTTGATGATTGTATCGCTTCACAGCAACCTATCCCATCGTTAAAATCATGCATCTATTAAAATACGATGCTTAAATGACATATCATTAGTAGAAAAGGCAGTAAATTAACAAATTATTTGTCTTTGAAATACAAGTCTGTTTCTGTCTGTCTGTTTTGTATTACAAAACTAGGATTTATAGTAAACTCTTTATACGAAGGGGCCGTCGATGTTTAAGATACAAATATTTCGTTAATCTTATTTTATTCTGTGATTTTTCCATGTACAGCTGATGCAGATATCATATTTTATGGTGAATAATGAGAGACAGTAGAAAATGTATAACAGTCCAGAAAGCAAGAAATTGTATTTGAGATATTACCTCCTTGTCCTCAACAGTTTTATACAGATATTTATCACTATTTGACAACCACGCCTAGCGCTACGGTGCCATTATTTCCTTCGCTGGTAGAGTTCTTGGGTTTGGATTAAATGAAGGGTAAGTAAAAAAAATACAATTTCTAATTTGTCTGTAAAAACTTACTAAGAGGAAAATTATCTTTAACCAGTTTACTCTTGAAATGAGCGATCCTATTTTAACATTTCGTACTATTTAAAATATTGTAAGGACAGATACAATTTAATGCGGCCGGTAAACTAAAGAAGGCATGGTTAATAATTGTATAGAAATTATTCAGTTATATATAATACTAAATTTTTAGACTTGATACACTAGATTGCCTCATTGGTCCAATAGTTAGCATGTTCGACTACAGACATGAGGTCCGACGTTCGAGTACCGGGTCGGGCCAGTTCGAAATCGATATTGAGTTTTCTACAAAGATTTACTCAATATTTGCTTGAAGTTGGGAAAAATTTGGCAGTGTAATCCACACCTGTGCCTCAGAGAGCACGTTAAGCCGTCGGTGCTGCGCCGGATCTCTCTCCGCTCGTGTCGGATTGCCGTCACATCGGACTATAAGAGTGAAGGAATAGAGAGTGCACTTGTGTACTATGCCGACCAATCCGCAATGGAGCAGCGTGGTGGGTCTATGCTCTAAAAACCCTCCCTCATATGAGTGAGGAAGCCTGTGCCCAGCAGTGGGACGTTAATGGGCAGCAGCAGTAGATTAGTGCATTTCCATCTTGATCAACATCGCCACTTGTCATAAAGTAAGAGACAGGGAAGCCCTAACTTGTGAGTAATTAACATATACCCTTATTGCACACCTTCACTGACTGTATTTCACATTCATTTTAAGTAACGATTTGCTCAAAAGGTGATAACGTCTTAGCTTGCACCCGCGGGACTCATGCCGCTTAATATTAATGTCCTTGTAATAACGCCTCTTTTCCATAAATTATTTTTATCTCAAGCTTTTGAACGACTCGCTTGGGAAGAAACAAGAAATTTTATTAGAGATACTTGCTCTGTCTTAATTTATTCTTTGTACCTATATTATAAAGGCAAAACTTTGTTTATTTGAATATCTTACGTTACTTTTTATGTCTAGAGATAAAGATATAATTTACCTCTTATGATTTCTACATAGCATTGTACAATGTTTTGCTTGACGGTACGGTTTTACTAGTACGGTAGTACACAGTCTTGGCCAAGGGCTCTCACTAGTCCAGACTCAATAAACAGACAGATAGATAATACTCTTGTGGAAAACGAATCCAGGACCTATGCTACTGAAGCGAATACTCGCACTATATCCCAGCGAGATCTAAGTAACATAAATATAGACTATAATACAAAAACAAACTTTTATGACAAATAAAATCAAGAAACCTTTATTCAAGTAGGGTTTCAAAGTTCTGTACTTTGAAACCGTAATCGTTTTCAAAGTAAGTCGATAATAATTACGTCAAACGTAATAATTATCTCATACTATCAATAATTATATCAAAAAACGACAGAAAATCTAAATTTATGAGTCGTCTATCGCTCCTGGTCCTCAGAAGCAACCACAACAAACAGTCGGACCACAACAAGCAACTTTCACTTTGTTAGATATAAAAGTATAATTAATATAATATTAACTTATCACTTATCGGAATACCAAATTTCAATGATATACGAGTATAATCAGTGTAAAACTGATCGATATTAAAAATATTTTCATCAATAATATATAAGTAATACATGAAATCCGATTTATGATTCGTTTGTCAATTTGGTTTTTTGTTTCATTATATACTTTTAATAAAATAAAAATAGCTCCAGATTTTGAGAAGCTCAAAGAGAGTCGCGATATTTGCATAAATTTGCGTTAAGTAAATGGGGTCCCCTGACAAGTTTAATCTTGTCTTTGCAATTTATTGCCCCGCTGCAACCTCTGTCTTTGCAGTGGCTGAATAAACATTTGCTCGTAGTTTAAGCTCAACTTAAGTCTTGAAGATACAACGAAATAAGTAGTTAGTTGTTCGTATTATAATTTGTTCGAAAAAAATATCTTATTAATATATAATGTAGTAATAACGTTTATAGTTAAGGTGCCGTTACCTGTATCCCTACTAAGGTATTAGGAAAATCAGCAACTATTTTAAAACGTATAAAGATAAGCATTATTTCGATGTTTATCGAATATTAGCTAAGCTTGTGATTATATAAGATATTTCATAAATTGTAGTATTTTGTTGCACACACTTAGTTTTTAAAGAAGAGCAAATCGTCGGCTTTTTTTGTCGCTGGGAAATGCATTTAGGCACCCCGACTAATGGGGTCGGGAGAGTGGGACTCCGCGAGGATACAAACTCGCAATACCCACTAAAACCCAGCGGGACCGCCATCAACCACGAGCGGGGAGCCAGAGGTTCGTTTAGGCATTCCTCTCTGGCCCATCGGTTGCAGCTCGCAAATATTCTACAATTAGAGGAGGTGTATGAGTCTCCTCCACCTGTTTCCTTCACCCCTTCGTCGGGGCTGAAGTGTTTCGGCAGCATTCGCGCTCTCGCTTTGTTGTGCCTCCTTAAGCGAGATGACAGTCTCGCAAAAGGAGGCAACCGCTCTTCAGGCCTGCTCACTGATAAGTATTGCTCCTATAATACTTGCCAGTTCGAGGTCTGTGCCGATCACCGACGTTATAATGAGTCGCTGAGGTCCCCAGGCTGGACATTCGGCCACAGTGTGGTGGGCTGTGTCTGATGAGGCACCACACTCGTGACATCTGGCCGACGGCTCACAGCCAACAGTTTGGTAAAGCCTGGTAAGCACCTGTACCAACCTGTAGGAGAGCGATCCGTGCTCTTTACCCAGCCATTTGTTAAAATGAGGGCAGATAGCCCCTATGATGGCCCCGCCCGCTGCTGGGGACCCGAGATGCTCCTTCCATGTTTGGGCCAAGGCTCTGTTAGCTAGAATTCTGACCCTCCTTATCTCGTCAGCGTCTGGTGATTTCCCTCTGGTTCTCGCGGCTCCTTTGTACTGGTAAGCAGCCGTAAGAACTTCCGCCCTGAGCTCCCATGGGGGATCAACTGCCAGGAGTGTCGCTGCCATGCGCGACACTGTACGATACCCCCGTATAGCTCTAATAGCTATAACTCTCTGTGAAAATTCGTCTGCTTGGTTCTCAATTAAATATTGCTATAATAGTACGAAGTAATAAAAATTTAAGTTTTTATAGGTGTTGTACACTTTTTCGAAAACACGTTTGTTAATTTAATAAATTGAATAATATATTTGGAAAACTCTATAAACAAAGTATCGTCCATTACAAGTTAAAAATATTTGAACTTAGGTGAAAAGTATTTTATTAACGATTGAAAACTTCAAATAGAGATATATGTCTAGGGACAGAGTGAAATGAATGAACTATAACAATAAATTGCAGAAATATGGCAAAATTTCAAATTTACAGAAGAAGCTTGGGCCAATGCTCTAACTGCTTCGAATAAAGCTCACTTGCGTAGGGCGCAGAGGGTCATGGCGGCTAGAGTCATACGTACAGTTTCTTGGACAGCGGTGACTCTCCTGACAGGCGATCCGCCGTGGGAACTACGGGCGGAGGTTCTTGCGATCTCGCGATCACCAGCGTGTTTGGATGGAGGGTTGTTGCCTTCTTTTGCGAGACCGTCATCTCGCTAAAGGAGGGAGGGCGGGGCTTTACGCCCTCTGATGCACTGCGGTACTGTTATTAAATATAATACGTTAAAATGAGGTTAATGAGAGACAAAGGGATGATGCTGCTAATGCCCTTCCTCTCCGTCGAAGGAGACTGGCTGGCAATAGGCGCAGGTATGCACTCCACTATTCCCCCCAGTAAACTGCAGATTGTTATAGTCGGCAACATCCAGGTCACTAGAGTGGAATGCGAAATAGGACCCTCTAGTGATCTCATCCAAGGATGACGAGGGATGCGCTGGGTTTTAGTGGGTATTCTGTTTTCAGCGAGTCCCACACTCCCGGTTGGAAGAATTCTTATTCTTCCGGGGTTCGTAAAAGTATTTCCCAGCGATTAAAAAGAAAACAAAGTCACAGACAATAATAACTTTTATGAAAACAAATGACACACTTTTATATTCTCTTGTTCAAAAACACAGAATATGTTATATATCTGTGAAGGCAGGTAATAACAAGTTGTTATGAATACGTAACGCAAACACATTTCCCAAGTCAGAAATAAATAATCAAAAATAGCCGACAAATATGAAGAGGCGTACAACTTTCACAATATACCTCGTTAATTTTATGTAACCGCGCAGAAAGTTATCTCTTTATTCAACATTTGCATATTACGCCTCCGCCAACGACTTTAATAAAAGTATGAAAACACAATATACGCCAAGAAATCTATCAAGTTAAACAAAGTATATACTTTTGAAATAAACTTCAGAAATGTTTGCAGTATGTATCAACGTAGGAAAATAAATTAAACAGAATGTAATCTATACTATTATTTACAAGAGGAAGAATTTGTGATTTTGTATGTAAGTACGTAAGTATGTATATTTGTTTCGTTTTCACACAAACACTACTGTACCGATTTCAAAAATTATTTCACCATTAGGAAGCTGCATTTTCACTCAGCGGTCGAGGCTAAATTACTTTCTCAAAAAAATAGAGATCCCTAAGAAAAATCGATTTATGCAACCCAAGGTGTGAAACAAAAAATCTGACGTCGCGTGCGCCGCGGTTACAATTCACGATATAACAAATAAATGTTCTGCAACATTAATCTAGTACGTATTAATATCTACAAAGAAGTCCGCGATACCATATGTCCAACTACTGTAGTTATGCCGCTAACTACTTCTTCACATTTTAAAAGTGAATTAAAGTGCAAGCAATACTCAAACCATATTATTCATAAAAAGTAAGTAATTAACACCCCGTTACTGTCCCACTGCTGCGCACAGGCCTCCTCACACATATGAGAGAGGGTTTTTAGTGCATAGACCCACCAAGCTGTTCCACTGCAGATTGGCAATCATAGTAAACAAGTGCATTCTCTATTCCTTCACTCTCGTCCGATGTGACGGAAAAACGGCACGAACGGAGAGAGATCAAGCGCAGGACCGACGACTTAACGTGTTCTCCGAGGCACGAGGGTGGATCACACCGCCAAATTTTTCTTAATAGAAAATCATAATAGAAAACTCAATATCGATTTCGAATTGGCCCTACCCGGGACTTGAAGCCAGGACTTGTGTCAGTAGTCCAACATGCTAACCACTCGACCAATAATGAGTCAGCCTCTGTATTAATCCTTATCCTATTAAATGATATTTTGTTAAAGATAGTTGTAATACCTGTAAAGTAATTTTTAAATTATTAAAATCGGACGTTCCATTTAAAAGATACAACGAATTTTAAAATGTCAATCTAAAGAAATTTGTAGCGACCCTTATAACTGAGCCCGCTACTGGCGAGTTAGCACATATTCCAAGGATATCAATGATACCCACATTTATTTATTATCTATTTATTTACCCAATAATTTCGAGTATGTGAATGTTAAACTTTAACACCTGCATACCTGAGAAAATAATCTTAGCTAGAAATAAGTAAGCGTGCATTTTAGAGCGCCCTTTAATTAAGAAAGCGTTTTCTTATAAATTGGTATATTTCCTTCCCATTGATAATTTGACTAGATTAATGCGTTCCATTCAAATTTTTATTATTTACTATAATTTAAACTAAATTCTTTTCATGAATGAATATCCACTGGCCTTGTAAATGATTAAAAATTATTAACGTAAAATTTTATAAATACTACTTGGTGACCCAACAAAGGTTATTTTCCCTTATTTCTAGTGTATATTTTAAAGGTAGAAGGGTCTAAATTTAGGGTTGTATGTATTTTTTTACTGTCAAAGCATAAAAAAATTCAAATCGAAAATTTTGTAAAAAAAATGTTTTTCTCTGAGATTCCCTTATCACTTAAGGCTATCAAAAATAGGTTACATCTTATTCTCAGACCGATCAAGCCGTTTTGGAAGAGTTTGGCAACAAAAACGGTGACACGAGAATTTATATATCATAAAATTTAATCATGCATCATCTGTGCGTCTAAGTCAGCATATTCCATTAAATTAACATTAAAAAAGATAAACCGTTCGCGTTAGTTGTGGTTAACGCACGTGTTGTGAAATCTTTTGATATTTGTTTACAATATCAAGTATTGAGTGCATAGTGTAAACGTGATAAATCTTTATCTGTTGGTGGCGGTAAGCGTATTTGTTTTGTGTTTGTCCTTTACTTAAATGTATAAGCATGAACGCTGATATCCCTCCTAAACCTCCCGACCCAGGGGAACACATGGAAATTCCCGAGGATAATCCTAGCGGTGAATCGATTCCTCAACCACAAACTTCTTCTAGAAAACGAACTTTGTATAANTTTTCTGTTGAAAATATTTTGTGTGGTCAATAAATATTCTAAAACGCAAATTTTAATAATTGAGGAAAGATTTTAAAGACCTTTTCTTAGATCTATTTGCGTGCGATATACACGTACACCTGTCTTAATTTCAAATTGCTCATTAAATTCTCCTACGATTTCAAATGAATCTAAAATTCATCATTTATGCCAGCTTTTGAATCTGCAAATATAATACATTTTCTAAAATTATTTTCAATTTACGATTAATGAAATTAAAAAGATCTTAAAACTAAAATAACGCTCTATTCAATGTTAAATGTAAGTAACACATTTATGTCGTCATATGTATACATTGAATTTTCTAAGATGTTTTATTATAAAAATGTAACCTTACTTGCTTACTTACCCTCATTGACTTTTATTGAAACATCCTTCTTCTTACATATAGCTTCATAATAATTGAAGTCATTGCTCCGTCTAATAAAAACTGGAATCTACATTTTCTAATTTGTCTAATTGTGGATCGATTAAGGACTCTGTCACAGTCATACAATATATACTACTAAGTATACATTTAAAAATAAATTAAAACAACATATGTTAAACAAGCAAAAAGAAGTAGAAAGGTATGCTGCAGAGATCGATTTTATAGCTGCTCAAATATAGTCTACCTTTTTATTATTGTTATTTTTTTTCTTTTAATAACTATTTCTATTTTAATGATTATTTTTTAATTGTGCCATTTACCTGTTATTCGCCTTATTTTCATTTTATTGTTAGTTAAGTATTATTTTAATTTGTTTTATTTTTCATTCCGACTTTGTAAATATTTCGTTAAGACTGGATTTTGTATTTTAATGTCACTGACACTTTAGTATGTATAAATGTTCATTTACTTTTTTGTTTCTTAATTTTTATTGTAGTTAGCTGTTTATTTTAATTAAAATATTCTGTGGCGTCACCGGGGGTCTCAGCTGAAAATCAGCGTCGTGTGTTACAACACACGACAAGAGCTGAGCTGTAAACCCTTTCCAGGTGGTGTTAAAGAGAATAATACTGCAAAGTTACATTGAGAATACTGTATGTAACACTACTTTTGTATAAATGCTTTTTCGTTCTTTCTTCTTTCTTTCATCCGATCTATCAATAATTTAAGTATTTTTATTGTGTATTCAAACAATTGATTAAAATCTTAATTCTTGTAACATTGATAATATAGACACGACTATAAATCTCTGTATCACTATTGTTCCAATGCTATCTATCAAGATATCAATGATTCTATAATACTCGTCTCTATGTACAAGCTGTTTTATTTCATTAATCTGATCACGTGAATAGTCTATGCACCTTAAATATTACTGGTATTTTAAGCCTTGTTTACATAACTTTAAAGCTTATTTTTGTTTGGTTGTCGGCAACTTAGAAGATCATAGTGCAGTATTTAGAGGGGTACACTTGATTGATTGGCGTCGTGCAGGTCAGAGATCAATGGAGAGCTCCTAATTCATTCTTGTGGTCTTATTTTGATTGATTACGTTGTAATTGACATCTTATTAAAATTTTATGAGGTATCAACCGTATATCTTCAAGTTTTATTGAATATTTATAATAATAGAAATATATTTGTTTCAATACGTATCTACTTTAATGTGTCGTTCGTGTACATGTTAAATTGTGGATAGTTTAGAGCACAAATATATAGCTGCTTTAGAAAAATAATTCTTTTTGACACAAGAAATAATATCGTGGAGTAAATTTTTAACATTTTGCACTATTTAATAGTCCATCTAAAGGATATTGTAATTTCTCATAACAATTTCTGTATTAAACAGGGTCCAATTTTTATATTTTTTAAATATATTAGTTATGATTGACTCATAAATTAAGAAGCGTTTGTATTCAGCATAATTAATCACGATACATTTAATCTAAGCAAGTTAAGGCTTAAGTAATATGCAAAGAAATTTGTCTTTTAGATTTATATCTGTCGTTTGCCAAAAGTCTAGAGTCTTGGCAAACGTCGTAAGCGGCGTCTCATTTAGCAAAGTAAAATGTTATAAGAAAAACAATTTTTATTCCAATCTAATAAAAATTGTTCAAAAGAGAAAAACTGACTTTTTCCTAGTTTTTTCTACCAACATTAAAAGAAAAGAGTAGCTATTGAATTTCTTGCCGGATTCTTCTCAGTCATACCCTACATTCCAAACCGGTGGTAGAGTCAACGACAATAAAGTTTATAAAATTTACTGGACTTAAATAATATTTGGTTTGGTTTATGACTTTTATTATGACATCGTATTTAAATGAAAAATAGTTAAAATTATGAGAATATTACTAATTTACTGATTATTTCTCATTCTTAACACACTCTATAGTAATATATATGGTTACTAGGACACTATTATGCTTTTTTCTCCTTGTATTATTTTATTCTTTATGAACTATTGTTGAATACCGTAAAAAAATCTTGATGACATGTATATGGTACATACATATATAACTGCAAATGATATATGTACATACCATAATTTAAGTACAAGTTTTAAAGTCGTTTACTAATTTATAGGTAAAATAATACTATTCTCATTATATTACACACTTACAATGACTTTTAACACGATACTAATGTTTATATAAACTAAGAACTGTCACTAGGCGAATGTTCCTTCATTCTCCTGTGCTATATTTCTTATACCAAACGCCCCACTCAAAAATAATAAGTCCACCAATCACAGTAGTCGTGAATACAATGACTAAACAGAAGTGTTGATTACATTTGAGGATCTCCGGAATAGCGTTAAACCGGATGTAGTGCACGTAAACGTTTAACTGATGTAACTAAAAAGACCTCAGCATAATAAACAAATATAGTCATTTAATAGCAATCCACAAATAAAATAATCATGATCGCTAACACAAGACTTCATGTCGCCGCCATATACACTGGTCACAACATTAAGCAAAATACTACAGTGGTGTCAGTTGCTGCTTGTACAAATTGTATTAGTAAAATGGTAAGGGCTATTATCGTTATCTGTTTGGGCACAGAAGTGTGGCTAAGTGTCTCATTTGCAAATGGCATCGCTTTGTAGGCCTGACAATTCAGCTTAAACGAATCTTAGTGTGTCGTTTACTAAAGTAATTGGATTAGCAGAAAATAAGATTGTAAATAAAGGATACTCTCGGTTTATTATCTCATTATTTAAGTAATCGTAATAATCCAATAATATAAATTGAAGTATCTGTTCATTTCAAAATTATAACATTGTACTAAACATTTGTGTAAGAATGGAAAAGAAAAAAGTAACACCAGTATTTTAACATATACATACTATATTATCCTTTTTTAAATGCTTGTCCTAGTAACTGTTTGTTATTTCTAGCATATCTCAAAAACGACTGGAGGACTGTCTTGGAGAGACTACATAAAAAATAATACAGACAACGTTATAGAACAATTTATGAAGAAAAAATTGTTCTTGGCAATATCATAATGTAAAAACTACATTAAAAGTTTATTATTGCTAGCTGGGAAGTTTCTTAAAAATCTCTTGAGAAAAGGCAAGCCACTGAACTCGAATGAGGTAAAAGGCAATAAGAGTAATACGAGTTTCGAGAAAAGTTAAAATGAAAACAGCAAAGTAGCGGCTTGGGAGCATACCTTCATGAACACATTCAATGAAAAGCCAGGACTACTTAGCGCATCACATTCCGGGGCTGCTTTTATTCGAAAAGATACAGTTATACTATTACTGCAAAGACCCTTTTAAAAAGAAGAATCTCTAAGTAACAATCAAGCAGTAATTTAGTAGACAAATTTAAGATTTACATAATAGTTAATGTGCTTTGTTCAAGAAGCAACAATTTTTACTACGTATAATATTGTCGTCACCACCAAAAAACAATAACATCACTAGTAACTTTTTCAGCCTTTAGATAGTCTTTGAAAGTGTGTTTTAATATAATGAAATGTCATTTATAATCTAAATATCACAAATATATCATATCTGATTATTTCCCTATATGGCTGTATTTTTATAATGTATGATTACTAATATAAATATCGATTCAGATTGATAGTGTCGAAAGTCATAGAGATCTTAATATACAAAAAGTGTTACATTAATTTTCATAAATATGCAATACAAAACAAATTTTTTACTTAAGTAAAAAAAATTAAGTAGCAGCCCATTAACGTCCCACTGCTGGGCACAGGCCTCCTTACTCCGGGGAGCGAGGGTTTTTAGAGCATAGACCCACCACGCTGCTCCACTGCGGATTGGCAGGCTTAGTACACAAGTGCACTCTCTATTCCTTCACTCTCATAGTCCGATGTGACGGGAATCCGACACGACCGGAGAGAGATCAGGCGCAGGACCGACGGCTTAACGTGCTCTCCGAGGCACGGGGGTGGATCACACCGCCAACTTCCCAACTTCGGGCAAATATTGAGAAAATCTTAATAGAAAACTCAATATTGATTTTTGAATTGGCCCGACCCGGGACTCGAACCCAGGACCTCATGTCTGTAGTCGAACATGCTAACCACTAGACCAATGAGGCAGTTTTTTACTTATTTTTCACTATTTCGACAACGAATATAGCTAGAAACAGATTGATTTAATGAATATAATTTTTTTTTAATGTATTTAGGTTTATAAGAAGGTGAACGTCATCACCAAGACACAGTAAAATAGATCGTTATGCAAAATACAGCATATTTCCAATATGGTATGTCCCTTTAAACATATTAATAAACGCAGATCAATGCAGTTTAAAACATTTAAACATAATTTAACTGTTGTTAATAGGGCTGAGTATAAACAAACATAAAACACCGGGTAGTTAGTGAACAACTATTTTATCAAATACCACACTAAATACGTTGTTTGTGCTGAGCTTCACACGGAGTTGCTAAGTCGAAACAAAGACTCGTTACGTAAAGCTCCGAGTTTATGTAGCACCAGCAGGAACTTTCCTATTAATGCGTGTCTTAGAGAGCAGTTGAACGGTCTTATCTCGTCTGTACGTTTTTTAATACAGTTAGATTGCAATTTTAGTATTGACCGGTGTTACTTTTTTCTTATTTTTATTTGCAGAGTGCACTGCTTAATCTAGTTTTTAGAGTGCTCGGTGAAACGAGGTTAATTCCTTTCATTGGCTATATGTATTCAGCATCAGATAAGGGTAAGAAACTGGAGGTTGAGGTTTATATACCACGATTCCCTGTTGAGAATATCTGAGCCGGCTTAATCCGAGGGGTCAGAGAGGAATGCCCCAATGTACCTCTGGTTCTTCATTCATGATGGTTGTGGTAGGTTTTAGTGATTATTTTGGCACTGTTGTTGGTTTGGTATTTGTTCGACTGTGTTGGTTGGTGGTGATAAATGTATCAATCAATGACTGCTATATAAGAGAATTAAGCAAAATTTATACACAACTCTGTTATTTAAAGGTGTTTGTTTTAGGAATTAAGAAATTAACAAATTTTATTAAGAGACATCTTTATATAAAGAGAACCTAAAAATGCCTTTATATAGTTTTACCGCGCGATTTTTATCGAGAATCCACGTATCTAACTTAATTATATTACCAATCAGTCATATAATGATATATATAGTTCATTTTTTGTGTTTAATCGAGTGCTACCGCCTCATTCTAAACTCAATTAATTACTGATTAGAAGGAATACGAGGAAAATTCAACATATACTATTATCTTGAAATGTTATCACTGTTATCTTCCCACATTTTTGGTGGCAAAAGCTACAAAAGCGGGATAAAGTAAATGACTTTGTCCCGGGGGGTAGAGACAATATATTGCTTCCCGCCCATCGCTGTACTCAATTTGTAATATGTTTTAGTAACTTTTCTCATGTATGTATATTTCTATCTACCTTTCAGTATATCACATTAAAAGAAGTGTGATTTTTATGTTTTTGTAACTTACAAGATTAAGATTAAGAACTTAAGATTTTGCCGATGCAAAATTTGTGTATGTGTACGTTGTTTAATTAGAAATACTCATTATTTACATTTAATTTATATATGTTAATTTTAATTTATATCAGTAGTTGTGATAAATTTTACAGAGCCTTCAATTGAAATGTTTCATAATAGAATTCTTTCTATGTAACGACTTGGACGGCGAGATAGTCGTCAAAACTAAGTAGAAATAGACTTAATTTTTTATACTACTTGTAATTAAAAAATTGTATGTTTTGTCCAAGTGTAAATACGCGGGGATAATATAGTGGTCGAAAATCAAACATTAACTCGTGTGCAAAGCCAGTGTGTGGTGCAGAGCTGTCAGGGTGTCCATTAATCATGGGACGAGTAGGCGTGTGCGGTTTTATTATCCTCGTGTCTCAGGGTACAGGGTGCGGGGATTTAATGCGGTTAGGGCTGCTACGGGATTGAAGTTTTATCGTCTCTTTCTTAATTATAACTTGAGTCCTTGTTTATTAAGTGCATCACATTTAAAGTAAAGACATTCATCACCACATATATTTAAAATATATCTAAACTAACATTATAAATAAGAAACATTTGTGTTTTTGTATGTAAGGATATTTGTAACGTTTTCACATAAAAAGTACTGGACCGATTTCAACAAAATTTTTCACTATTAGAAAGCAGCATTTTTACTGACTGGTATAGGCTATATTGCACTTTTTAAAAAATAATGATCCCTAAGAAAAACGTATTAATGTTACCTAAGGTGTGATACAAAAGATATTTTATTGCGTGTGCTGCGGAAACTATTGAATATAGAACAAAAAAGTGATCTGCAGTATTTTAGAATTATATGTACCTATTAATATCTACAAAAAATTCCGTGATACCATATGTCCAACAAATGTGGGTATGCTACTATAACTACTTTTATACATTTTAAACTGAAACTTTCGTGGTTTATAGACATATTTGAAGAAAAATATACTATATACGGTTACATACCACGATAATGTTTTTATGGATTTGTCAATATTTCGGCCCAATTGCATGGGCCGTGGTCGCGACGTGACTGCAGTGGCTTGGAGTTGCTGTCAGGGGCAGAATCTTTCTACCCTGCGGCGCGTTCTTTTTAATGGTGTCGGTACTTTGTTCTTTCGGCATACTGTACTCACGACGTCATTTTTTAATTTTGTTACTCTAAATCGCTTACCTTTTTGACATATATCAACTAAATATCGACATAATATCGAAATATCGACAAATCCACAAGAACATTATCGTGTTATGTAACCGTATATAGTATATTTTTCTTCAAATGCTTTTATATATATATACATTTTAATAGTTAATAAAAGTGCCGACTATAATCAATCCATATTAGTCATACCTTTTATGAATCTTTATTATATTAAAGGATACTTTATTAAATAACGTTTCAATACCTATGAAATACTTTTTAAATTATAATTATAGGACATTCCATTCAAAAGATATATTGGATTTTATAATGTCAATCTAAGAAAATAAGTCCGACTTAGTAGACTTTCCACTGCCACGATATCGGTGTTTACGTGGGTGAAACCCCGGGACATTGCTACTGATATATAAAGCTCGTCATGGAAACGACATCTTGCATAAATCTTTTATAATCAGAGATAAAAATTGAATATCGCGACATTGATTATTTGTGGAGGACGTTTAGTAAACTAATGTCACCTGTGAGCTAAAATTTTAAAGACACATGAGTGTCTTTGATCAGTTCGGATTTATTTTAATGATATTATTACCCTATTGACAAGGGTCGAATCTCTATACCTACACTTGGACTTTATTTTGGAAGACAATGATATCAACTGTGCCGACGTCATCCCCATTTCAAATCGAATCAAACTAGACGTGCCTTTTTCGTCTATTATATTTATTCGTGATTAAAATATCTATCTATCCATCTAACAAATTGCATGGAATGTATTAAGTTTTTTATAATATTGGCGTCGTCTTCACATGCCTGTACTAACGAGGTGACCGGGATTCGCCAAGTCAATTAAATTAATTGAAAATGAAGTATATTCCTTTAAACACACTAGAAAAAAGACTTTTACCTTCAAACTCTAATCTAAGAAGATTGCTTAGTAAACAATGTATACAAGAAATCGATGACTTGGCGAATCCCGATCACCTCGTTAGTACAGACGAGATGAGATGACGGACGAAGTTCCACGTCCAATCTTCAATACTCCGCCAAAAGTAACAAGTGACACTTTGTGTTTTCAAATCGTATTTTAGTCAGAAATAAAAGTGCCTTGTAAAAAAGTCGTACATTATGATCATTTTTCAATCTCCATTATTAGGTCACAGCAGCCGATATTTCTTGTTAAAATTTAAAAATATTTTAATACTATTTCATTTATCTACTTAAGTGAAAATACATTTCTTAAACAGTTAATAGTTGACACTAGATGTTGAAAAGATTTTTCAAATATTAATTGTTTATGTTAATTAATTTTCGAAAACATTTATAGCGCCATTCATTGAAAGCCCAATTGAAATAAACATAAATAAGTTACGTCCTGTTTAAAGTTACCAAACTTTCAGAAATCCTTTACCAGGTTAATCATGCACACTTTTATTCTCTACATTAGTTTAAGAAAAATGTTAATTAAAACATTTCCTTAGCAACAACAACAATAAAGATTGTTTAAAATTGAAAATTATTTGGGCTTGATTCCATATAGAATATATTTATAAAATACTAGCTATGCCCCGCGGTGTCACCCGCGTAATTTTCTTAGTTTTTAATTACTTTCTTTCAGATCATTAGATACTCGTATACACTAACATTCATAATCTAATCAATATACAGATTATACTTTATCTAACTAATACATTTTTAAATTCCTAACTTCATTAAAGTAGAATGTCCGATATTACTCAATTTAAAAATTCTCTACATGTGTTGAAAATATTTTTTAAATCGGTCCAAAAATTTTTAGCTTGATCATTATAAAATTTTAAAGACAAATATTGAAACTGTAAAACTTTCATCTATAATCGGTTTTCAGTAAATTTGATGTGATAACCTAATAAATATACAGAAATACTTATATACATACAAAAAACACAAAGTTTTCTACTAGCTGCATCTGCGACTCCTTCTGCGTGGAATATTTTTAGGGTAGCACTTTTAATAATTTAGGTATTTTATTTTACAAATAAGGAACACGACCTCTTCACGGCTAAAGGAATACTCCTACCAAATTTCAAGGCTCTACGCCTTATGGGTCCAGAGATATGTGATGAGTCAAGATACCTGAATATCTATCTCTATATAGATATATATTAAGATTCTCGCTGGTTTGTTCACAGATATTTTGATTTTGATTGTAAGTTTAATGCAATAAAAATGTCGTTAAAAACAATGTGCAGCAATTTTCACAATGTTTGTGACTAAAAACTGACGTTAAGGAATATGGCAGCTGCCTGTTAGTCCAGATTCACAATTCACCGTGCAATCTTATCTGACGGGACGTAATTTAGCCGGTGCTCAATGTCAATTAGAGCTGTAACGTTGATTAGAACTAATTACATTTACAAAGGCTAAATTGCTGTAATCGATGAATACAAATATTGCAGCTAAAGTGCTACTATGATACTTGAATTTTGTCAAATATTAAACTGAAATTATTATTGTGTAAAGCTTAAAGGATTTTTCGGACTGACTTCTTTTCAGTTTTATGACGAATGTAATATAAGTGTATACTCTAAAAGTTAATACCAATACAAGTTTTGGTGCTCGAATTAAGAACTTAATTAAATTATGAATAAAAATGACTGTGATTATAAAAACATAACGACTGCCTCATTCTTCTAGTGGTTAGCATGTTGGGCCAGTCTTGCGGTCCTGGGTTGAGTCCCAGGTCTGGCCAAATCAAAAATCTATATTGAGTTTTCTATTACGATTTGCTAAATATTTGCCTGAAGTTCGGAAGTTGGCGGTGTGATCCAGCCTCGTGTCTTGGAGAGTATCTTAAGCCGTAGGTCCTGCACCTCATCTCTCTCTGGTCGTGTCGGATTCCCGTCACATCGACCTTTGACAGTGAAAGAATACATAGTGAATTTGTGTACTTTGCCTGTCAACCCGCAGTCGAGCAGCGTGGTGGGTCTATGATCTAACAATCCTCGCTCCTATGAGTGAGCAGGCCTGTGCCCAGCAGTGGGATTTAAATGGGCTGCAACTTACTTCATATCTACTTAGTAAAAAACGGTTATGTTGATACTGAAAATAAATGCTTTAAATTTTAATGCCACGACAGGTGAATACGTTCTAGGAAAAATCGAAACTGGTAAAGACACAGCAACAGCAAGTGTATGAAAGAATTGCCTAATAATTTTTTTCTTTAAATTTATCTTCATGCTTTTGGAAAAATACAATATTTTGAGACCTGCATATGCTAGCAGTAGTATTATAAATGTTCAAATTTTCAATTTTTAATAAAATATTTTTCTTATCAAACATTAATTCGTTATTTTTAGGAAAACCTATAGAGTGCCATCATTTAAATGGTTAAAAGGATTCAATGTAATAAGCTTAAGAGTTCGTGTTAGATGGCATATGTTTCTGCTTTAATCTTTTTATATATTGTTTATTTGTACGCTTGAATAGATTTATATAAGGCATTGAGAGTCAGCCTCAGATTAAACAATATTCACGCAGCCGACCTTTCTAACCGACAATGAACGTGACATGTCGCAATATCTGGAGTGTACGACATCGTGACCACCAGCAAATTGGACTAGCACAGCATGTGTCGTACTAGGGGAGCTAGCCGACAAATTGTTAATAATAGTACAACAACAAACTTTTGCACATAAACTATCGACCCAGTTTCTTTAATATTTACTTATTTCGAGAGCCACAACATAAATTGCTTTATATATACATAGTGCGCCTGTCCTGCTCAAACCTCTTAAAATTACAGTTAAAAGTTGTTTAGTTGATTATGAAGACTGTGTACTTCGTTCAGATGTAAAGGTGCAATGGTGAAAAAGGATAATAAATTCCATGTTATTGAAAAGAAAATGAATAACAATAAATTTTGTCGTCTAAAAACATAAGCAAATGCCTTTGATTTGTAATTACATAATGTATAGAAGCCAATATTACTTTAAAAAGTTTCCAGAAATACTGGTAATACCAGATAATTTTGTGATAAATAAAATCTAAATGGAATTGTTGTTTATTTAACAAATATAAAAATTGTAATGTATTAATTATAAAGCTATCTAATGATATACACTATTTATTATGCTGATAAGTTTACACGGCTCGTTGCGCCTGAGATGTTAAGAACAAGATTTTGTCCATTCCCATTATTGCAGTTTCGATGCTTTAAAATATATTTTAATGCTCAGCACTATCTCTAAAAATCACTGTTATAAATGGAATACATATTTTACTACGAAGATTATATATTTGTCGAAGAATAGGAGAGAAAGTAGCATAAAGCATAGGGGCGCAGGGTTCTCCGCCGACATCGTCATTAATGACATCCATAAATTCCATGCTGGCGTTGGTGAGTAATGTTGATGCAATCAAACACTTTATTAATTAACTCAGATAATATTCCATCACTTAATGTTCCCGATATCAAATTACACAAACTTATGAGTGATGATAGCTAGGAACGCGACAGTTTCAAAAGTAGACCACACTGGCGGGCCGTCACCCGAGAACTGGGGAGACGCGTTCCGGATTGTCACTTATTGACTCTGCCCCACACCTATAGATAGATGGCGCTAGCGTTCCACAAACTATTGCACTCCGACATATAGATATAATTTAAGTTTTTTTTAAATAATAGCTTCGTGGTTTTTCCAGAATGTTCTTTCCTTCAAGAAATTTGTAGATCTTGCTGGGGCAATGAGCAATGGTGGTAGAAAAAAATTGAGATATTGCATTTTCTAATTTGTCTAAGTCTGGTACAAAAATAATAATTTCTGTAAGCAAGAAACAAGTTTTTATATAACCCTCAAAAAAGGAGGGCAAGACTATTAAGTTTCTTTATACCTAAATAGCTTTTTATTTGGCAATATATATAAATTTTAACAAAAAAAGAACCGAAGAACGCTATAAAAGAATATGCAATTATTTCTTACTTCTTAGAGCATATTAATGTATTTGTAAGTTTGTTTTGAAGGCGGTTCTTTTTTTGTTAAAATTTATATTTATTTCTTGATTTTTAGTGAATCTAAAGTAAACTAACAAATTTTTCTCAATATATGTTCACCTAAAACGCTTTTCTCATGAGATCACACCGTTTAAATGAAACAATTTTACAAAGTTAAATTTACACTAATATAGCCACACCCGAGATCGAACCCGCGATCTTATTCACTCTATCGCTTCACACATAATTCACCTTACAAATATTGCAATGTAGCATCAAACGTAAGGTCATTGGCATTTGATTACAGACAATTATTGATTTTGCCAAAAATCACACTCTTACTGTAAGTCGTTGAGGAGTATATCCTTTCTAATAAAAAAAGTTCGTCCATATATCCCTCAGTGCCTGAAGACAAAGTCTTCGAACAGTGCGTGTTGCCAGTGATGACCTACGGTTCTGAGACGTGGTCGCTGACTATGGACCTCATGCGGAAGCTCAGAGTCACTCAGCGTGCGATGGAGAGGGCTATGCTCGGAGTTTCTCTACGCGATCAAATCAGAAATGAGGAGATCCGTAGCAGAACCAAAGTCACCGACATAGCTCTACGAATCNTATTGTTAACTGTGACTAATTACGCGTGGTCGTTCTAAATATCGCCGACTAACCGATTTTAATACATTAGTGTCTAAAGTGTCGGACAGGTTGGATCTATCTAAACGGCAATGTAAATCTGGTGGGGAGAAGTATATCTGCCAAATATAATAAGAATCTATACCAATCTGTTGACTTAGTATGATATATTTTGTGTTGAGATCGCGTATTTAAAACTTCATGAAAATAGGTGCAATGGTGAAAAAGGATAATAAATTCCGTGTTATTGAAAAGAAAATGAATAACAATAAATATTAACGTCTAAAAACATAAGCAAATGCCTTTGATTTGTAATTACATAATGTATCGAAGCCAATATTACTTTAAACAGTTTCCTGAAATACTGGTAATACCAGATAATTTTGTGATAAATAAAATCTAAATGGAATTGTTGTCTATTTAACAAATATTAAAATTGTACAATGTATTAATTACAAAGCCATCTAATTATTAACACTATTTATTATACTGATAAGTTTACACGGCTCGTTGCGGCTAAGATGTTAAGAACAAGATTTTGTCCATTCCCATTATTGCTGTTTCGATGCTTTAAAATATATTTTAATGCTCAGCACTATCTCTAAAAATCACTGTTATAAATGGAATACATATTGAAAGAATATATATTACTACGAAGGTTATATATATGTCGAAGAATAAGAGAGAAAGGAGCATAAAGCTTAGGGGCGTAGGGTTCTCCGCCGACATCGTCATTAATGACATCCATAATTTCGATACTGGCGTTGGTGGATAATGTTGGTGCAATTAAACACTTTATTAATTAACTCAGATAATATTCGAACACTTAATGTTCCCGATATCAATTTACACAAACTTATGAGTGATGATAGCTAGGAATGTGACAGTTTCAAAAGTCGACCGCACTGGCGGATCGCCACCCGAGAACTGGGGAGACGCGTTCCGAGTTATCACTTATTGACTCTACCCCACGCCTATAGATAGATGGCGCCAGCGTTCCACAAACTGTTGCACTCCGACATTTAGACATAATTTAAGCTTTTTTTTAATAATATGTTCTTTGCTTCACGAAATTTGTGGGTTTCGCTGGGGCAATGAGCAATGATAGTAGGAAAAATTTGGGATATTGCATTTTCCTATTTGTCTGAGTTTGATATAAAAATAATAATTTCTGTAAGCCAGAAACAGGTTTTTATATATCCCCCAATAAAGGAGGGCAAGACTATTAAGTTTTTATATACCACTACAGCTTTTTATTTGGCAAAAAAGATTAGAACGTGAGAGCCCTTGACAAAGTTTACAAATTTTACAAAAACCAGTTCAGTCTTAAACAGCGCTAATTATTTTTATGACAAACAATTTATGTCCTTCCGTCATTACGATAATATGAAATACAAATTCAAGGTCTTGTTTACTACCTTCTCAAAATGTATAATTACCTGTTATAGTTTACTTAAAAAAATGAGTTTTTGAAGTGCAACTTCTTTAGGCGCATAAAGGTAACATTTTTACAGATGATTCGCGTGATCGCGTTTGAAAGTTAGATAGTTTTAATATTTACAAACAAATATGTCATTTTAATTTGCCACTCGGCATTTAATAATTTAAACATACTAATTTTCATAAAATATAAATTCTCTTTCCTAAATTTAAAATTTGTAATATTGTCAAAAAACACTTGACATTTTTATTTACAATTCTTCATTTGCGGTTTCAATATTTTATATGTGTTAATTTTCTACACTTACTATTTTAATAACAATTAATTTACGTCTACCTCTTGGAAATATAAGTTTAAGTTTTAGATTTGTATAAACATAAACAAGACTTAAAAATTAGTTTGCCAAAGAAGTTTCACATCTGATATGTGTACTTTGTACACACACTTTTTTATTTTAGGATGGGACGTAATTCAAATAACTTTTTAATACCATGATTTTTCTCTCAGAAGCGTTTAATTGCAACCTGAGAGCTATATCAAGACCAAAACCTTCAAATGTGATATGTACTTTAATCGAATATAACTTGTAATTTGAATTATGGATCGGCTCAGTATATAAAATATATTAAGATATTTGAAATCCTTGAAAGAACGCGCAGACGACGGTCATCGGATATCGGCGACATGAGATCGGACTGCATTCAAAGACCCAAGATTGATCGCTCGCATTAGGAGTGTGGCCAAAGTAAATGTTATTTCGGACATTTATCGTTCCATTTCTTTGCAGCTACAAATTTTCAAGACAAATGAAAAATACTTAAATTACTTTCTTATTTAGACTTATTTAAAGGCATTGTAGCATTAAATAACCTTTGGTATTTTGTAAAAAGCAAATTATTTTTCGATATAGTAAAACGTTTTTACAAAATCGTCATAAGTTGTCCTAAGAAAGATGCGTTTAATATGTACCACTGTTGGGCACAGGCCTCCTCACTCATATGAGAAAGGGTGTTTAGAGCATAGACCCACTGCGGATTGACAGGCATAGTATACAAGTGCACTCTCTATTCCTTCACTCTCATAGTCCGATGTGACGGGAACCCGACACAACCGGAGAGAGATCGGGCGCAGGACCGACGGCTTAACATGCTCTCCGAGGCACGGGGGTGGATCACACTGCCAACTTCCCAAGCTCGGGCAAATATTGAGAAAATCTTAATAGAAAACTCAATATCTATTTTGAATTGGCCCGACTAGGCACTCGAACCCAGGATCTCATGTCTGTAGTCGAACATGCTAACCACAAGACCAATGAGGCAGTTGAAAATTAACATAAATGATAATAAGCTACATAGAAAAATAGAGAAATTATCAGTACAACTTGAATACCTACTGCTAATTTGGATAAAAAAATTCATAATTTTAGTTTTGGCCACTTTCGCAGAACAATTTTTTTATGTCATTGGCTTTTTTAAACGATTTGTTTAAACTACAAACGGATCTCTTGGCAACGGAACTTTTTAAAATATCACAAATATTTTCTCTACGAACATAAATTTGCAGTTATTTATATATTGGACAAATATATCACTTGAAACTGCTTACTCTTGAAATTCACTTGAAACCCCATCACATCCTGACTTATTTCAGTCAGGCGACAAAACGTCATTCTTGAAAATAATATAAATGAAATAGAATGGCGCCGAAATAATGTTATTTTTAAATGAATATGCATTGATGATAAGGTTCGATTTCATTTACAGTGATTTATATTAAATTGCCTTTTATTTCCACCATTTTCGCGCTGATTTTGTTTTCAAGAATATGAAATGTTGAAATGAATATCAAAACTAAGCAAATTGAACTCTTTATCGTACTACCACGGTGAAGGAGACATCCATAATGAGTAAATAAGAAAATAACATATACAGACTGTCCCTTAACAACAATATTTGTGTTTTTGTTTAATATTTTGATTACATTTGATATTGAATGGTAAATTAAAATACCTTCGCACCAACATAAACAATAATCAAGATACACTTCACGCCGTGTAATGAGATACTATAAATGTGGTAACAACATCGTAAGCATAAATTCCGATAAATATATTATAGATCTTATTACAGAATTAATAGAGATCGTCCCTAAGCATGAAAAGATCAGAGTAGTGAGATGATAATGATAATTGAGGTATTATGTTAATCAGGTAGAACATTAAGTATCTCGTTTGAGTGTTGTCACTATGGTCTCCGTTAACGTCACAATATACATATTAAATACTCGGTTACAGTAAAGACGTGCAGGCTTATACATATACAAAAAATAATATAAGCATTTTTACACGTTACAACAGGTTTCAGGAAGGTGTACATTTGCTCACCTGCTGCAATATTTTTGAGCTTTCGTCAGAAACATTTGTGGTATCATCAGAGTTGAATGAACTTTAAGCCATCATCAACAGTAATAATTAGATAAAGAGAGTTTACAGAGAGTTTAGTAAGTAATTTGGCTGTCTAACGAGTGTCACACTTCCCGATACAGATTAATTTCATCCGGTATGCACAAATGGATTTCCCAGCGACAGTTTTAATTCAAATTCAAAATCAAAACATTTTTATTCAAGTAGGCCTATTACAGCACTCTTAAAACTCCAAATATAACTTTTTTTCCACATACTATGACCGATTATGGTATCAAAGAATGACTTGAGATCTAAAGTTACGAGGGTTCCTTTGCGCCCTGTCCTGAGAAGAGGCCACAACAAACCATAATGACTTCGCTGGCTTAGAAGCGCGAGTGCTCGCTTTGCTAGCAGAGGACCCGGACTCGATTCCCAGTAGGGCGAATTTAGGAGATTGCATTTTCTAATTTGTTTGGACTGGGGGTAAGCTTCGGCTGCGGCTAGTTACCATCATACCGCTAAGCAAAAAATATATTTCCCGGTACGATGTTGTGTAGAAACCATAAGAAGTAAATTGCCTCTAACTAGATTAGCACGCTTACATCTTAGACTGCATCATCACTTACCATCAAGTGTATTTACATATAGTTTATATTACAAGCATTACAAGCGCTTATAGTTTCTACACAGCATCGTACCTGAGAGTATTTGTTTTGTTTGGCGACACGTCTGTGCTGGAAGCCTCCAACCAGTCCAGTATCAGACAAATAAAAAAAGTAATTTTCTAAATTTGGCCTGGCTTAAATCGAATCTAGGACCTCTGTGAGCCTATCAACTACACGGACTATTACGCAAGTATGTCAATAGTTTTTCAGTAAACGAACATATTACGAGGAAACCTGCATATTCCAAATATCTGGGATATTGGCGTTGGCAGCGTGGTGGGTCTACACTCTACGTTTTTTTACACAAGTAGAGGCGAATAGTGATGATCGAATAGGCTGTTATTTACTCTTGCTTATTTTCTAAAGAAATCTCATAAAATTACAGTATTTAGAATGTATTATTCAGATTGTATTTTGGCTGAAATGTCGCTGAGTTGTGTAGACAAGCAAAAGCAAATATAGTGCGAGTGCCAACGTAAACACTACATAAAAGTGCCATACACGAGTGTAGAGTCGCCCAGTCTATCATGTAACAGACCTACGCCACGTCTGTGTAGCTTTACTTTACCCTTACTTTTATTAAAAAAATAACATTTCATACTAAATTTTAAAAGAAAAGGAACTTATAACAATCAATAACACCTGGATACCTTTTCTATTACTTTCTTTTAATTTAATGTTAAATTTTCTTATTTATCAAAATATAATTTATACTGTACTTGACAAAACAAATAAAATTAACGGCTTATTCAAGCTTACATTCTATAATGACACATTTTAAGAACATACTAGATCAGTTTTAATTAAACGAAATAGCTAAATATATATACGATTAAGCGTTTTTTTAGATCATTGGAATCTCACTCTAGTGTCAAAGTAACTAAAATTAATAATTAAGTAAAGTTTTTCTTTAATTTAAAAGTAGTGGAAAAATTATTAAGTAGCAAAGTTTCCTTACGTATAATAATGTCACAGTTATATACATAGGTTTATATTTCCCGTTTAAATATACATTGTGATAAAATATTTCTTTGAATTCAGTATAAAATCGAAAATTTCGCTTTCTCATATTGAAATATTTGATGTCAAACAAAGCGACGCCCTACAAAAATAGAAACATAAGTCCATCATTCAATGGCGCGTAAATCGGGGGCGGCCTTTGAAGATATTATGCGATGTGTTCGCATTTTGCGGAAAACTCACTTTTATATAGCTACGGAAAGTCATAAACAAGTTATATAATCCTGCGAAGGAAAATATATGGATGTTGCTTTTCATTTTAATAACGGGATCTGTATAAAATTAAACACGTTTCTTCGTATGTATGTAACGGAAATCTTGTAGTCGATATTGGAGCACTTCACATTGTGGGGTTGATTTGAAATTTTGCACACATATTTATTTATTTACTAAATCCACAGCTTCTTGTTAGGTAAAATGATACAATATAATTATATTTATATATGTATGCACACCCCCACTCGTACAGGAGAGAAGAAGGGAGCATAAAGCATAGGGGCGTAGGGTTCTCCGCCGACATCGTCATTAGTGGCATCCATAATTCAATTTCCATACTGTGGGCGTTTGTTGGGTAATGTTGAACCAATCAAACACTTTATTAATGAACTCAGATTATAATGTCCAATTACTTAATGTTCCCGATATCAATACGCACAAAATCATTAATAATAATAATAGGTAGGAACGCGACAGTGTCAATAGCTCCGACGGACCATCACCCAAAAACTACCGAGAGACACGCGCGCTGGATTGTCACTTTTGACTTTGCCCCACACCGATAGACAGATGGCGCCGGCGTTCCACAGACTATTGCACTATATATGTATATATATTTGTCGGAGAACAAGAGAGAACGGAGAAGTATAAAGCTCAGGGGCGTAAGGTTCTCCGCCGACGTCGTCATTAATGGGATCTATTATTTAATTTCTTATTCTGTGGGCGTTCGTGGGTAATGTTGGTGCAATTTCCGTGTATTATTTCCACTGCACGGTTGATGATAAAATTAAACAACGACTTAGAATCTAAAATTACGATATATATATATAAGAGATATACTAGATCACAACATTAAGAAAAATCGAAATTACAGCAAATTTAATAGTTGGGGAGCCACAGCATGCAAAAACGGTCTTATTGGATAATTTATGGGTAAAGAAAAAGGTCAGTGAAAGAAATATTTATATAATCTATGGATATATTATTCAAACTATACACGCACTAGTCACGACTCCATTTTTCAACATTTCTGTAGATAGAACTATATGAAATGTACTGAAGGTTTTTATATATTCGCAATTGATCTTCAAAATGGCAATTTTATCGACTTTCATAAAGTCTTCTCAAGTCGCGACGAATGGTTTGTGAATGGTGCGAAATCTACTTAAATTTCCTTCATTCATCCCTCATTCTATTTCCTCCCAAGTCACTGAACCGTTCAGATGGTCACGTAATAAATTATTTCTTTCAAATTTCTGCGGTGAAAAACATTCGTTGTTCTCTTAATGGGAATTTGGATATTTTTGTCGTAAATTTGTAAGGAATTGTATCTTTTCACAGCGTTGTATAAAAGGTTACTTTGTGTAATATTATAAGTAATATATTATGTCTATGATCTGGATGTGAAGCATTGGTATGATATGGTTTTTATGATATAATAGCCGTTCCATATGGTGATACCGTTTTTTCTACGCTGGGTATCCTCTAAAACCCAGCGACACTCTCCTCACCCTGAATTTGGAGTGTCAGAGTCTCCCTTTTGCATTCACCCTGACACTCACGAATGGAACCGACTGAGGATGTTTAAGGAGGAGACAAGAAGCGTTTGTAAAGACACCTCCTCTCACCCAGCTTCCTCCTCCAAAGGGGAGCGGCATAGCTTCCCATTCGCGATACATTGCCTTCTTCAAAGAAATCTCGGCCTCGCAGCAATGGGCAGCGCCTTCTATACTTGGCAATGTAAGTATACGGTGATACATTCGTGTACCTTATTATCGTTGGTATATGGAGAGTTCCGTTCCTAGTAAGAGTCTATTTTGCAAGAGGAATATGTATACTGAATTTGAAGTGACTTAACAGTTTTGGAGATATAACACTAAGTCAATGTTTTTCGTATATAAATAAAGTATTTAGAAAAGAAATTAGTAAATTTGACAATACACTTAAGTAACAACAACTTAGAATTACTTGACAAATCAATGTCTAAAAACAACTATTTACAAAAATCTACAATGGAACCCTCACATAATTAATCTAACAAAAAAATTAATTTCTTCTATATTTGCCATAAGAACAATAAAACAATTGACAAATACAGCAACTGCTAAATTAGTGTATTTTGCTCAATTTCACAGTCTCATGACATATGGAATATTATTATGGGGATCAGCAGCTGAGGCAAAAAAAAAAAAAAAATATACAAAAGAGCAGTTAAAGCAGATTTTGGTAAAAGACCCCGTGACTCATTGAGAAACTATTTTAAGGAGACCGGTATTCTGACGCTTCAGTCTTTATACATATATATAAATATTTTGTACATACGTGAGCATTTATACTTAGTCAAGAAGAAGTCTGATTGTCACGTATATAATACAAGGAGAAAAGAAAAACTAAAATCAGACTTCTTAAGACTAGCTAAGACCAGCAAATCCTTTATTGGCAATGGGATTTGCTTTTTAAAAATAATTCCAAGCACAATAACGGGACTGCCAGATCCAAAATTTAGCATGGTTATTAAAAAAATCCTTATACAGAAGGCCTACTATAGTATAGGTGACTTTATTAATGACAAACGGATCTGGACTCAGCTGATGGTGGCATTATAGTGTAAATATTTGAACAATAATTGCAATGATTTATTGTGTATATATATGGATATCATTTATAATAATGGGGGTGTAAAAGTTTGACGTTCATAGGTGCTGCTTTTCAGCCTAAATTGAAAAATAAAATATTAAATATATATGTTCTGATTCCGTGGAAATACAGGGATTTTTTTATTGAGCGTCTAGCTCAAAGTATGTATACTCGTATAAGTCGTGAAAGGAATGAGTGTGGAGTATTTCAAGTAGGCCCAGTGAGTAGCTTTGAGAACGTGTGATATTGGTAAGATAGATTAGTTCTTCTATATTTTTTTCAGTGAATTCTAATTTTAATACTTTCTGTTGCCCGCGTAAGTCCGGATGCTTTTTCTTTCGAAAATAAAAGTAGCTTAAGTTACTCCTTATAACATCAGTTATCTGTTTCAAAATCGAACTAGTCGTTTTAGCGATTAGCTGGAGCAAACGTACAAAAAGACAAAAAAAAAGTGTTTTTGATGTCAGTACCGTCCATTTAATTTAAAAGCTGGTAATATGAAAAACTGCTATAGATTAAAAAGTTCTAAATATTTACTAAATATTAAGATACTAACATTAATTGGTCCTTTTCGAAATTGGACTTACCTAGCTGGACTATATGTCCCAGGGATGTGTACTCGTCTACAATTTCGAGAGCTGAGCTTTTACAGTTATAAATGTTCAGTTTATTATTATTATTGTATATGTATTGGGGTATAGTTATTTGTGGGTATGTTCATGTTATTGCCTACCTTTTCTTCGCTATTTACAGCTTTTTTAAATCAAAGTTGTCTGGAAGAAATGGAATGGAAATAAGTCCACCTGTTGTACTTTATTTCTATTTAAGTTTATTATAATGTATAACTTTTAAGATGCAATAAAGTGTATAAATATTGTACATCACTAAAAATATACATAGAGTAAACACTTAAAGTTATATGAAGCGATTTCTTACAGGTAACCTTTGGGAGAGATTGATTGCAGACTATAATGTTAATATATATAACTAATAAAATAAAAATATAATCATACATACTCTGGCAGATTTAAAGAGATCATTAGGTTAAGAACACAAAAGATGCTGCTAATAAAAATGATAGAGCTAAATGCACATTTTGCAACAAAAAAAAAACAACACTATTCATAAGTACTCGAGCCAGGAACCAACTCGTTGGAAGTTGATAAAAGCGCGTTCGCTTTAATGAGCTTAATTTGCAAAAGTCACGCGAAAAAGATTAAGTCTAGTGCGATGGAACTTTCCAAGGATAGTTTGGCTGCTATTGTTTATTTATACGATTCCTACTAATAGTCTCTTTCTCATTCATTAATTAAATTTAATTAATTATATACAGATTTGGCAAAAATAGTGCAGCGTTTATCATTGAATTTGTATATGATGCTATATAATGTGTTAAACAACTTATTTTTATATTGTTTTTAATTTTTTTCCGATAATAGGACATTTTAGCAGCAGCAACTTCCCTTAACACATCTCCCAATATAATTTGCAATTATCATCCATTCAAGTAAAGAAACATTGTTTTAAAGTAGCAGTGGATGACACTTGTCGTTAATATAGTTATACCAAATATTTTGCGAAAAATTATAAAGCACCATCAAGCACAATCTCACGTAAAATACGATTTCTATGTAAAATTTAGGAAGGGCGTACTGAACGGCGTAGAATCTGACTTTCATTTTTTTATTTTGCCTATATAGACATATACAGATAACGGTCAAATGACTTACCTGTTTTTAAGTAATTTCACCAAAAAAAATTTTTTTGCGAAAATAAAAATACTAATACTTTGCCTATTTAAAAGTAAGAGATTCTGATTATCTTATTTTGAGAAACAAAGCTACATACTACATATTTTAATTCATATTAATTCTTATAAGTATACTCGTTTAATACGTTAACTCGTTTTTCATTAAATTTTCTTCTCATTCTTTTTGTTACATGAGTTTAAAGACACTTATATGTATATAAACTTGTAACTCGGAACTGAGTGACCCTTCTAACACAGGTATTGTTATAAAAACCTCGTAAAAGGGTGTCAACCACACTTAATGTATTGTAAGTTTATAGAAATAAAATATTTGTATTTGTAATATATTATTTTTATTTTTCAGGTAATTAAGAAAACGTAGTTTACGGAAGGACATATGTATAGGTAATAATTAAATGAGAGATGAAGCCTTAGTTGCATGTGAATTGAATGCGTCTTGTGGTTTTACTGCACATTTTTTTAATTTTCACTATGCGCTTGTATGTGACTCAATTCATTCATTTATTCATTCGCTTTTATGTGATTCAAAGAAGTTAGAGTTAAGCTTCTCCTTAGTATTTTTTATTATGCCTGCCAATCCGCAGTGGAGCAGCGTGGTGGGTCTATGCTCTAAAAACCCTCGCTCCTTGGAGTGAGGAGGCCTGTGCCCAGCAGTGGGACGTTAAAGGGCTGCTACTTACTAGTATTTTTAGAAAACAATTATTGAAATAAATAAATACTATTCGCCATATAATTTACACTTACAAATTATATTGTTATAAGTATTGTTTCCAATTACATCTCTAGTTATTTTGGGATAAAAATAAAAATATATTTAAAATATAAAAAATAGTGGACCTCAGTTTTTCCAACTGAAGGGCCTTTTTATATTTGATTAAAATACAGAACATTATATAAAATACTGACGAAAGCAAACCAGATATGAAATCGGAAGTGCTTTAAGTCTCGGTAATGTATACAGATTCAGATAAGTTTAGCAATGCGCGATCCTTTGACAGACTAATGATAAAAAATTAACATTAAGTTTTATCACGAAAATAAACACGTGTTTTAATGAAACATATCTTTTTCCTCTTGTAAGTTTTGTTAAAGCGCAATTCATCGTGAAATGCCGCAAAGTAAAGCCACCATCTGAATTCCGCACAATCCCAACTAAACGGCGTACCGCATCTCATGCGCACAAATTACATACAATTACTGCTTAACTACGACAAACCATTTACAGGAGACCCTCTCTGCCTCTCTTTTGATAACTAACGCCAGTCACCCAAAGAGAAACTTGAGGTTCATTAGGAGCTCTACATTATTTGGCCACTTTTAGACCCCATCTTCTAGCTTATAGTAACTTTCGGCATCAACATTGTCATACAAATAAAAGTAAGCCCTATATACATGGATTAAGGTATTAATTTCTTTAATCTTTTATGCCAAGCTTAGATGAAAAGCAATACAAATTGATCCCATCAGCATTGTCGGATCCGGGATACGGTGTTTAAGGAGCGATCCAGACGATAGTGTCGGGAATTACGTTTCGTATCCGGGTATCAGATTAAATGGTCGTATGTTCAGGTTTAGGCGTTTAAACCGAATTAATTTATATTTTAATTTTTACTTCTATACTACGTAAATTTATTAAGGTAATAGGAACTATTTATGACTGCGGTCTACCCTGATACATAAAAATAACAAAAAAGCTTAGTTGTTTTATTCATGGAATTATATGCAGAGTTGAATGATTTGTTAAAGCTTCTTCATGATTCATCACGATATCTATGGAACCATAAGGCGTAGAGATTTGGAATTTGGTAGGAATATACCTTTGCCTAGCAGACGTTAGCTAAGGACATATCTCACGAAATTCCACCCGCAAGGGGGATTGCGGGGGGGGGGATGGCGGTTATATGTATGTTTCTAATTTGCAAAACAATCAAGTCTAAATTTACTTGTGTACAATAAAAAAATCCATTGAGAACGGTGTTGTACCTATCAAATGCAAAATTTAACTAATTGTCACACCATATACTATTGTACCAAAATATAACTAAAAAAAAATGCATGCGTGCAAAATACACATGTCAGAAGTAAAACTTCTATGGCAAACCATATTTTAAGTCTTGTTTATTATATTTATACAAATCATTGTAATTGAAATATTAAAAGCGTCGCAGAATTAATAGAAATAATTTATTGAATTCTTAAATGACGAATTGTAAATAAAAATGCCACGTATTCTTCATTAATATTAGAAATAATAAAAATTTGTTTTTGAATTTAAAATTTAGAAACTATTGATGAATTTTTTTATTTTACAAAATATTTGGTTTGTGGCAGTTTTTTGTTTCTACTTATTTTATAGTCGGCGCAAAAATTATTTTTATTAAATAGCAATGAAGTTCATATTGACTCTATATTTTTGTTTGAAAACGTTTGTGTGGGAAAGAGAAACGGGCTGTTTTTATGGTTTTTCCGGCAATTATTCGAATTTATCTCGCCGGATCCTTGGACTTTAACAAACATTAAAAAAATTAATTGGCAAAATTGGTGTATACGTTGTTGAGTTATGCGCTTACCGACACATTTTGCGATTCATTTTAATATTATACATTTTATATGGAATAGTAATATTTTACCCTCATGCGCCTAAAAAAGTGTCACTTCAGTAGTCCTTTCTATACGTATATTTAAAGGAAATAAAACAAAACTAACTGCATACTGGAATACAGACAATAAAAACACAGACAAGGGGTTCCCGTAACACCGGCAGCGCCGTGTTTATCTGCGGTTAGCGACATAAATAAAGAGAATGCCGCGAGCGGTGTGACACTCGGCCGCGGGGCTATGCGTGCATTGCCAAACTACCGCCCCTTGAATGTTTATAAATATATGTATACTTTCAATATAGAAGGGTTGCAATACCATAAAAACAATGTATTTTTCTAAATTTTTTACGATTTCCTTAATTATCTATCCATTTCGTGAAGTAGTCCTCCGAAACTAAAATAGCTACAATATGAACGAAGACTCTCTATTCCCTATTAAAAAGGTTTTAGTTAATCAATGCAATACTGTCTCATTGCTCTAGTGGTTAGCATGTTCGACTACACACATGGGGTCCTATGTTCGAGTCCCGGGTCGGGCCAATTCAAAAATCAATATTGAGTTTTCTATTAGGATTTTGTCAATATTTCCCAAAATTTGGGAAGTTGGCGGTGTGATCCATCCCCGTGCCTCGGAGAGCACATAAAGCCGTCGGTCCTGCGCGTGATCTCTCTCCAGTCGTGTCGGATTCCCGTCACATCGGACTATGAAAATGAAGGAATAGAAAGTGCACTTGTGTACTATGTCTGCCAATCCGCAGTAGAGCATCGTGGTGGCTCTATGCTCTAAGAACCTTCACTCCTCGGAGTGAGAAGGCCTGTGCCCAGTAGTGGGACGTTAAGGGGCTGCTACATACTTTTACTTAATCAATGCGTTAGAATTAAAAGTTGTTGATATTATCCAAAAACTACGTTTATATATGTATTCTACCTCCCTCCTTCGTTACTTGCAACTTTTTTAACCCAAGGTTAAGTTATGTAATTATTTAATTTATTTATGTTTATTATATAAAAAAATAAGGTACAGTAAACTGTATAAATAATTTTGTAAAAGGAAATATAACAATACATAATATGTTATTAATACAAAAGTAAGGCTGCTGTTATTGCTGATCAGAAATAATGAACATGTCTGAATTTTTGATGAATCAAGATAAAATAGGGGATGATTGTTACTGACACAACTGTTTTTTATTTCTTTTATTAGGAAGCCAACGGCCATACAATGTTTACATACATACATACATTATTACTAGGTGATAAATAATAACAGGATACTAATGTGATGAATGCTTTAATGAAAACACAAGTAGCATAGGAATATCAGGAGATAGTAAATAACAACTAAGAAAATATCGCGTGTAAAGACGGTACTGTTATAAAACAGATATAAAAATACGCAGTTGAAACTCTGGGCACCAGTTAGCCTTCAATAAACGTTCATTAAAGCTCTGCTTCAGCCCTGCTCGAATATCTCAACATGTAACTGTTAATACGGACTGCGCTAAGCTTCAACTTGATTTGGCACACTCTCAGATTGCTCAATTGTATATTAAAATATAGTAGTAAAACTATTTAGGTAAAAACGGTTCGCTGTAAGTTTAAATCAGATTTTATATGCTCACCGCATCGCTACGTAGCTTAAAGACGTTCAAGCTAGACTTTAAAACGGCTTCGTATTTAAAATATCTGTTATTACAATGTACTGCAAATCAAAGTGGTTTATTTTAAAATTGAATTTCAGTGAAATTTCAACCTTAAAGTATGGATACGGTTCATTTAGTTTATTTTTTTTATTGAAAAATACATTAAAAAAAAAGGGTTTGTTTAAGTATTTCTTTGAGCTTTACAACATAATTTTTTCTTTTAAATTTTAATGCATCACTAAATATAAACATTTATTATTAAAGACAACCTTATACCGAATTAAATCAAGATTTTTATCTGAAAATATATTTGATAAATTATTTCCGTTACTGATTTCATTGTAATGAAATGAATTAATTAGAATGGTGTTGAAAAAAATTTGAGAAGAAAAGCTTTTAATATGTTTACGATTCAAATTTTATTGAAGAAACGTCAATGTTTACGTGCAACATAGTTTATTAATACACTTTAATTCAATAATATTTAAACCGAACAATTTCCTTCTTGTCTTCTCCAATAAACTTGAATCAATTGGCTCACCTGAAATCCATTAAACAAAAAAGAAGAAGAAGAAGAAGAATTTGGCATACTATCAAAACTCACCAATCACCAAGGCTTCACTAATTTATAGCACATACATATGTTTCCAAAAATAAAATATTTTTCGAAAATTATTTCATTTTTTACCTAAAACAACTGCTACTTTTACAAATATTTCACAGTGCAACATATGATCTTGAAATGTAAGTCATAATAAACCCTAATAACTATCATTTTGTAACTGTACTCTATTAGGTAACTTGTTAAAATTCTCGGCTATAAATTTTCAATTTCAAACCAGAACCCTTACACAAGACCTTGTCAATATTTAGTCGACAGATATTGAAATAAACGATCGTAACTACAGAAATTATTTAAATGGAAACCGTACGCTCGTAACAACTTGAACAATGAAATGTCAATATACTCAAAGATTTATAAGAAACCAATTTATAAGGACCGACAGATCAACGCGACAAATTGTCGTCCACTAACGAGACTGCCCTTATCTGCGATCAGCAATTGTAAATAAATTTATGTTTCTGTAGATAAATTGTATACACCCGCATCCGAACTTCTAAACTCCTTACCACGGCCTTAATTCACTACCTAAAATAGCAACATTTTCATCCATTACTGGTTATATAAGAGTATTATAATCACATCTTTGAATTACTACATCAATGAAAGCGATTCAACAAATATTATTGATGGTATCAGAGGAGAGGCAGCAGCAACCATGAATCGATTGTTATCTCTTGATTGCTTGATGTCATCTGACAACGCGCAGTGAATTCATAGCGACTGGAATACAATAGAATTAAGTTGTGTTAAATCAAAACCCAGTCAGGGTCTGTTCGTGGAATAAATAACGAATAGCATCAGATAGAGATACAACGCCTGTTTGCCATTGTGAAACAATAAACCTTTTACGAATTAATGCCCTCACACGATGTGACAAATTACTTTAAAATTTTATATCATTTAGGTGACACATTTTAATACCTGTATTAATTCTTAAAACAATTATATACCAATTACATAATACTTTTAAATACTCGCAGTACCGTCGCATTATATATTGAAAAACATTTTATATATACGTGATAATATTCATTTATACAGCAAATGGAACGAAACACAATTTTAAAACAAGAAATAAAAACAAACTTGTAATGCCATATTTTTGAGTGAAGAAGGTTCAGAAATCATTTGTCGGGTTGAGCATACGCATTTTTAATAAGATACTCGAATCACTTCTGAGTTTGCCTCCACATAGTTCTAAGAAATATGTTAAGACCGTCGTATTACTTAAAAATGTTATAATGTTGAAGATTATTTAAGCAACAAAGATTTTGAAACTTGATTCCAGTTGCACATGAAAGCTAAACACACTGTAACGTACGAAAACATGTTTAAAAGAGTAACCGTTGAGTTTCTGGCCGGTTTCTTCTTAGTGGAATCAACTTTCCGAACCGGGGGTGGATTTTTTACCAAAGTACAGAATACTGACGATTCAAGAGTGCTTATTGAGCCTACTTGAATAAAAGATATTTTAATTTAAAGTAAATTCATAAAAATCGGTCAAGCTGTATTTAATTGAATACTATAGATTTATATTCATATCATATTGATCCGCCAGGCAAGTGGTTAAAAAACATTAAAATCCGGCATGCAGGACCTACAATTTAGGAAGTGATCATTCATTTTGAAGTTTCCTGTTGATCCCGTTATATCGAACCGTTAAAAAATTGTTCTCTGATTAAAAGATGTTACTAACACATTGGAGGTCATTTATTTTTTCCCACTTGAATATGATCACGTTATTTTATCATTATAAAAAAAATATGAATGTCACGACCAGATCTCGGATAAAGTGGCCAATCAAATAGTAATACACCATTTGGGATTACAAGGTAACTCAATATAAAAATGTAAAAAGTTACACGAAAAGTAAACTAAACTAATTAATTTTTCAACGTGGAAGGAAAGTGAAACTTCAGAAAAATATATAACATTTATAATTTTCCACTTCCAGAAAAAATTTCGTAATAGTGTATATGACAGTATATAGTACATTATTCATTGGAGGTTCATCATTTCAGCATTAATAATCTATAGTATGAAAATGAATCGGAAAATGTATTGGTAAGCGCATAACTCAACAACGCCTGGGTCAATTTTGACAATTATTTTTTTTTTTATGTTCGTTGAAGTCCATGAAAGGTTTCTACGGCGAGAAAAGTTCGAATAATTGCAGGGGAAAAGCCTAAAAATAGCCCTTTTCTGTTTCCCATACAAACGTTTTCTAATTCAAATATAATGTCAATTTGACCTTGCTATTCAATAAAGTTCATAATAAATTACAAGTACTCACTGTTGTCTAAGCAGTGTATATGTGTTCCTAAAGAGTCAATTTGCACTTTATTACCGCAGTTGTACTGCTGTTCAAAACTGTACTGTAGTTCAAAATCAATTGGATAGTCACAAGCTGATCAAATTGAATAGTCACAAAAATGTAAGAGCTACAGATATTTAATACTGCTGTAATTTCATTTCGAAAATCATTCGTGAAACTGAAATCTGCCACATTCCAAATCTTTTTAACAAAACGAAGTCTGTCGGATCTGGTAGTAATACTATAACAACACTTTGAACCAATAATTTGCTTAAAACGGTACAAAAAAACATGCATAATTATATATTTTCCAACCCTGCAAAAACGTAAAATTTTAGTCAAAATGGACATTTTATGTTATTCTAGCTGATCCACGTAAATTCGTGTAAATAAACTATTACTTTAAATTATTTCTTTAAAGAGATACTCTTAAATTACTATATTAAAATATGAAAAAGGTCAGGGTTCGCCTGAATATTTATCATTCCATATGCGTAATTTTATTGTCTATTTCAATGTAGTGCATTTCTTTCATTTTGAAACGTAAAAAAAGAGAATTGATGTATTTCATTTTAATAAGTATTTGTACGAGTTCTAGTTGGTTACCCTTTATAAATAAATAAATACCTCGCCCATTATTTGATACTATATTATAATTGACAATAGAAGTTATACGTCGACTCTGAGTTTAAAAATGAATTTATAATAAAAAGAAATTTATTGAATTATAAAACTAAATAAAATTTTTGCGGTGCCCTAAATTGAGGCAATAAAATAAGATAAACAAGTGAAACGTAAAGTGTATAATTTAAAACTAGTAATATATTTTACTTAAATCTTTATCAAAATCAAAAATGCTTCTATACTTTTTTTTATAAAATGCACTAAAACGAAGAACAAAGTTACGTAAAATTCACATGCAGACGCAAATGACTTTACCTTTGTTTTTTTGTTTTGCATCAATTCTAAAACACTAAAGTTAAATATCATATTTAAATTTTAATGAATCATCTACTTCTAAGGAAGATACATCATGTTTTTTATAGTTACAACCCAACGTATTACAGAAAGGGAATTTAAATGAATATATGAATTTTTGTCAAATCCATTGAAAGAGACCGTTAAAAATATTCCTTAATGATAAATCAACAGTCACCGAATATACGACTCGTGAACTGTATTTACACAGAGACTTGTAAAAACATATCGGGTGCTTGTGTATAGTATATTCTAAGACAAACGTCTCAATTTCCAAGGGTGTGTACGCAGGGGTGCCTTTTGTCCTTGTTTGATGAAGGTTACACGAGTGTATTCATGGGGTTGATGCTTCATCACGCATATAGCCACGTTTGGATATTATAATTGAGAGTATATTTTGAAGAAATAATGTTATCTTCCTATATCATGCTTTTAAAACGAATACGAAGTTGATAAAGCAATAAAATTTTTAGTTATTGAATAGAATATTTGTTATCTATTGTAGTAAATTGGTATTTAGTCTGATGAAATATATACGACGATGAGAATCTTCTAAGAATAGTATTAGTATTTTTAAATGATATCTCGTCTTTACGTTAATAACATATTTTCGATAATAAGCACGTACATCCGATATATTATATTTTCAAAAATAAAACTGTTGTGTGCGATTATATGTTTTAAAAATACGCTAAAGAAAAACTAAGAAAGTGGCATTTAAAAAAAATATTCAGTTAGTCACAATTATCTTTTGTACGTTACAAAATGGACATGGAAAAACGTTATCAAGTATGGAGACTAGATATTATTATAGTGAACAGACGAGTATATATAATATAAAAAATAAGTTAAGTGACCTGTTTTATACCTGCATAAGTTAAGTTATATGAGAAAGATTGTGACATGCCAATATATGCTAACCCAGTTTTATTGACGAGTGTATGATATGCTTAATATTGAGAAAGGTGTTTTTTAATATAGTAATATCGGTAATATTCCAAATACTTAAATATTTTTGAAAAGACCTTGCATTATGATAAAAGAAAATATTTAATTAATTATTTGAAAGCAAACAAAATTAAAATAAAATAGAAATATGATAAAATTATTTAATTTCAATTCTACTTAGAAGTATGTTTTAAGGATATGTGTTCTATAGGATGAAGCCTAAGATATGTCTATAATGACTTCTATCGACAGACCTGATTAACAATAGTCAATTATTTGGTTTTTTGCTTGTGTTGGCTTTTGAACCAGATCAGACAATTAGATATTTGTCCTAGTCTTGTCCTATTGAAACATAACTAACCTTGAGCTTTTAGACAAATGTCATTCAAAGTAAATCTTAGCTCATTTAGCTTTTTATAGGTACCAACCAACCCACAAGTATACGTTATATCGGTTAAGTGCTTGCTTTTTTTATATTGTTGATAGTTTAGCGCTTGACTGTGATATCACCAGATGGTAAGCAATGATACAGTATAAAATGTAAGCGCCCTAATCTAGTAAGACGCAATCTACCTCTTATGGTTTCTATACAGCATTATTCTGGAACACGAATCACTTTGTTGAAAGGGTGGTAACTTGCTACAGCCGAAGCCTGCCACCAGTACAGACTCAGACAAATTATAAAATACAATTTTCTAAATTCGCTCTACCGGGGATGCAACCCGGAATCTCTCCTAACAAAGCGAATACTCATAACTTACTTACCCTCAAAACTTATAAAGTTTATCTCTCTCTCTCTCTTTGTGTCGTTTCTCTAATGCTGGGGGTCGTGACCACTCATGAAAGTGCTAATAAAGTTTTTAAGAACCACTAAAACTGCGCAGTCTTGTTTATATTTATACAAAATTAAGTTTTACATTTCAGAGCCTTAGAGGGAGGGAAGAAGCAAGATATATAAGGAATTTAATTATCATTAAAAAATTCAAAGAGTCAAATATTAATTGACTTCTCATATGAAGAATTTTAAATATAAATCCCACGTGGTTTTTGTCAATATTAGAAATTACTAATTAAATTTTGTTTTTTAATTTAAAATTTATGAAAGAGAGTTTATTAAATATTTTTATTTTATATTTTAGGAAAAATGGTATATCAAATTATCCAATGGCGAATGCCAAATTAAAATGCCACATACCATGTACATAAATGATAAAACTACCTAAGATTCAAACGAATTAGCCTATAAAATGCCTCACATCGTCGTGACGCTAATCACGCGTTTCATCAAAATTTTACCCTCAAGGGCCTAAAGAAGTTTCACTTCAAAAACATTCTGTGAACTTCCGATTACGTTACTCACGGTAAAGAAATGGTTAAACAATACTAATGTTACTCTACGGTAATATTTTTAGGAAGCATGACACTTTTATTAGCTGGGAAATTTAGCTGGATGAAGTCAAAACTTACATCCGGGAGTGGGACTCGCTGGTCGTACCAGGATACCTACTAAAATCCAACGGAACCCTCTTCATCCAGGTGTAAAGGTCCAGATGTCCGCTGACGCATTCAGCTCTGGCGCCCCGGATGAATCCAGCTTATGGGATTAATTGAGGGAGAGCAGGTGAAGAAAATTGCACATCCTGGCGCCCCCCCCTCATCTGGCGAGAGGGAGTAGCGTCTGCCATGAACTCCCTTTGCCTGGTTAGTGCCAGATGTCACTGCTCTCCAACCTAACTCATCGCCAATCATAGCGCCCAGCATGCTGGGGAGTGAGAGGTCACTCCCAATCAACGATATCAAGATGTGACGCTGGGGTCCCCAAGCCTGACAATTTGCTACTGTGCGGTGCAAAGTGTCGACGGCCGCCCCGCATATATGGCAAACAAGCGTATCTTCAGAGGTTACAATGTGGTGGAGATACTTTCCGAAGCAACCATGTCCAGTTGACACCTTTATCAACCTGTAGGTTAGCGTACTATGCCCCTTGGTGAGCCAGTCTTCCAATAATGGTCGCACCGCTGTAACCGTGGTCACACCTGCAGCTAGATACCCGAGGTCCTCCTTCCACCTTTCAATCAGGGCCCCGTTGGTTAGAATCCTGATTATCTGGACCTCTTCAGCATCAGGCAGGCGCCAGAATCTCCGCCCGGAGCTCCCAATGGGGGATTGCCCGAAAAAAGAGAGCATGATACTTGGCCGGTCAAATAAGCCTAATATGGAACAATAAAATGCATACTACCTATTCGAGTACGAGTATATATTAATCTTTCAAGTATTCTATTGCATTGCATTCGCCGTGTACTTTATAGTGCTTTAATAAAAAGCTTAGTGCGGCAGACATTTAAAATAGACTGAAATGGCTCACAATAAAGATGTCCAATAAAGGACAGTTACTTCATTCACCCTTAACTGATAAACGCTACCCTAATAAACAATAAACACCCTCATATCCTTGTGTAGGGAATGCAATGGGACACACGCAAATATTTGTTCAAACTAAGACAGAGTATAAACCGGGATTCTCTTCACACGGGAAACGGGTGCGATATTTATACAACCGAATTGATTTTGTTATTGATGACGACGGCTTTTAATTATAAGTTAAATCCGGAGCACGTGTTAAACTTCTAATTTATTAGACATTTACTTTTACTTGTATACCCACATCTAATAGTTATGTCAGTATCTAACAAATCCTAAAAATTTAACTAAAGTTTGAGTGTAAATCAATTACACCAAGAGGCATAACAAAATTTTTTTAATGTTTTTTTTTTTATTTTTGCTAATTCACGATACGTTTTGAGAAAATGTCATTTGTTTAAAGCGCAACTTCTTTATATGTAACAATTAAACCATCCTTTTATAGATTATAATTAGAATATATCATCATATACATTTCATACATTCGCCGAAACCACCATAGTAATATCATCGAAATTAATTAAGTAATTTAAAGTGAGGGACGTTTATTATAAGTTTATTATTTAGTGACAAAATAAAAAAAAACCTGTTATATGCTTAAGACCAAACGATAATTTTATATTTTATTTTTCATAAACAGCCTTTGTTAACGTGATACTAATATGCTAAAGACATCCAAAGATGCCGACGCAGATCGTCATCATGAGACGTCATTATCAAATCTTCGTACAGCATGTGTAAATAGTGATTCAGGAGCAGCAAGGCGCGCAGCATGGACCACAGCAACCTCCACATGGTCCACAACACATTTTTGGGGTAGGGGGTTTAAAATAAAGTCGTAATAGTGTGCGAAATGAAACGGTAAATCTTAGATGACTATTGCAAAGTAAATTTTTTTTTGAGTTTTTTATATGTGTGCGGATTTTATTTTAATTAAACTATGTGTGTGAAATATGTTCAGAAAATAATACCGTTTACAATATATATATACATATTATTGTGTATACATTTTATAATAAATTTATATATAGCCAAGACGCATTGATTATATCTCAAATTAATAATTCTCTCGCTACCTTTATCGATGAGAGATAACTTTTTTTTTCTTGTTTATTGCTGACAGGTTAGCGCTTGTTTGTGATCATACCTGATGGTAAGTGATGATACAATCTAATACAAATCTCCATGCTTGGCGGCACGTTTTTATTAGTAAAGTGATAAATAGTCGCGGCTGAGATCTCCCACCAGTCCATAATCTGATAAGTTGAAAAATACAGTTTCCTAAATTTGCCCTGCAACGTACTCACTGCGCCAGCGAGGCTGTCAAAGGTACTTGAAAGGGCGTTACATAGCCTAACGTGGCGACACAGTTACATTTAAGACCCAGCGCGACTAAAGAAGTATTTACGTCAAAAATATCTTTCAAAACGCCCATCGACGACCGACGCTTTGCATCCCTACGCAGTAAATTATTGAGATATATCCTGGCCGTTTTAACACCAGATGCTATTTAGACGTTCTCAACTACATTAGTTCGCCCTCCATTTGTCATAGCGCGTTGATGGCTTTAATTTACTATGGGATGCAGAGACCTCAGCCCTTGGCAGATAGATTTATAGTGTTACTTTAATAAATGGATGCCTGTTTTATCAATACCACGTGAAGATGCCTGTAAGTAGAAATTTGATTTAGTGATCTAGGTATAATGTTAAAATTGTACTCTAGTGTTAATCTATACTAAGAGGTATAATTACCGGTTTAGAAACTGCCTACAAAAAAGTT
Source organism: Elymnias hypermnestra (assembly GCA_015832385.1). Taxonomy (NCBI): domain Eukaryota; kingdom Metazoa; phylum Arthropoda; class Insecta; order Lepidoptera; family Nymphalidae; genus Elymnias; species Elymnias hypermnestra. The sequence goes on from JACTOM010000330.1 coordinate 1,019,470, forward strand.
TAAAGGTTTTCTCAACGTAACCGGTTTAAAAAGTTCTTACTTTATTTGCAATCATTTATTTGACTATGTCATTTTTATAATACATATTTCTTGACTATGGTCTCGCGTGGTATGTAATGATAATACTAAGACCTTCACGCACAAATACAATAAGGGTTCTAGACTTAAAATATAGGAAAAGTTTAGGAATTTTAATTTAATTCCCCTACCAGAAACTGGAACGGGGTCATTGCTAGTAAATCTAATTTATTTTTTTTTTAACCGTAAAAGAAATAATACAATTGGCATAACTCTGTAGTATTATGGTAAGGTAAGGATGATTGTGGTTTAAATTTTTATTATTTACGACAATTAAGATACCATTGTTCCTGTAAAGGTAAGGTAACGTAGTAGCAGCCCATTAACGTCCCACTGCTGGGCAGAGGCCTCCTCACTCGCATGAGAGAGATCAGGCGCAGGACCGACGGCTCCGAGGATCACACCGCCAACTTCCCAACTTCGGGCAAATATTGAGGAAATCTTAATAGAAAACTCAATATTGATTTTTGAATTGGCCAGGCCCGGGACTCGAACCCAGGACCTCATGTCTGAAGTCGAACATCCTAACCACTAGACCAATGAGGCAGTTGTTCCAGTATACACTTGTAAAAAACCTGATAATTGATATGGGTAATATAATTGACTAATCAACAGGTTACATTCATATATATAAATGAAATCATTGAAAATTTGTAAAATTTCATCTTTTCGCTTTGTTCGTCCGAATATAAATGTAAAAACGTTAAAATGGTACCTTTTAAAAGTGCGGCAACAGCAACAGAACACCAATGAACGATGCCATTAATAAAACTGTTCGAATCATTTTTCCCGATGGAAACTTCATAATAAATTGCGGAGCAGCGGCCTTAAATAATAGCTCGTTCTCACATGAATGAGGAAACCTGATAAAAGGAATTCCTCTAGAGATCAAGCGGAGGAAAATAAATGGTCGCTACCACCCCAAGTGTCGGACAGCGGAGCAATCGTTGGCTAAATCGCATCTTCCACTATCCGCGCGAACGTCATCTTTTTGCTGGTTTATGACATTTGCTTAATAATTCTATAGTTTCATCTATTACGAAGATAATAGTTTCATATAAATTAAATATTTGTTTTAAAAATATCATATTTATTTTAAATATTAAATTACTTTTGTAGAGGATGGGTTAAAAGTAACCTAAAAAAAAATTTAGAAGTTACATTTTACGTCATATCCTCAAAAATTCCTTAAACGAACTATTTGGATATTGATAACATTTTTAAAACGCTTAATTTTGAACATATCGAAACAAAGAAGCAAATATTATGCTTCACTTATATTTATACGATTCCGAGCTACGAAATCATTACTTATTCTTATACATCAAGCTACATTCCGCGCATGAAGACTGTTGGAAATAACACGCCAAGATTGGATGAAAAAATTTCCATTGGGGTGTCAATGAATTTTTTAAACTCCGATTGAACAGTTCAAAGAAAAAGAGAACGAACTGATGGAATTAAACCAATTTATGAAGGCCAGATGCAGGAGCATAAACAGGGGTCGGAATGGGGGACTGTATCTCTTTACACAGGCCACTGGGTGCGAACAAAGTGTGCCGCGTGCTGGTCGCGAGATTGTCGGACGACCTAATGTGGCCTTTTACTTGGATTCATTTCCTTGTGTTTATATTCTAAATGCCCGCTCTGGTAATACATTAAGGGATATGATGAATTAATACTTGGTTTATTTTGTGTTATAACAAAATCGATATCAGTTAAATACTTGAACAGTTGATGAAAACTTACCGAGTCACTTATTTAAAGTCATTTCATAAAAAAAATTAGAATTTATAGTAAAGTTTTTTATAGACAACGATGTTAGATTCAAAATCATGCTATAATATTTACTAATACGCAAATTAGAAGGTTTTGGATAAGAAAAATCCGCCGTCAAATCGATCGCACCTTTTGACAAAATTATTATAGGGCTTTTAATCAATCTTAGATTTAATGCTATACGTGATATATTAATATTATCGTTTCTTTATCAGTCCAGTTGCTTAGCTTATCTGTAAAAGATAATTAAGTACCAGCCCATTAACGTCCCACTGCTGGGCACAGGCCTCCTAACTCATATGAGAGGGTTTTTTGAGCATAGACCCACCACGCTGCTCCGCTGCGGATTGGCAGGCATAGTACACAAGTGTACTCTCTATTCCTTCACTCTCATGGTCCGACGTGACGGCAATCCGACACGACCGGAGAAATCAGGCGCAGAACCAACGGCTTAACGTGCTCTCCGAGGCACGGGGTTGGATCACACCGCCAAATATTGAGACAATCTTAATAGAAGACTCAATATCGATTTTTATTTGGCCCGATCCGAGACTCGAACCCAGGACCTCATGTCTGTACTCGAACATGCACATAGACCAATGAAGCAGTTTTAGCAGTAGCGAATCTGGCTGTTATCTTTATACATTTTTTTGATATTAAGAAATGCATTCACGAACTGGCCTACACTACAACCTAGTTGAAACTCTTTCATTAAATAGGCATACGTTGACATAATTTAGCGTAGTATGCCTGATGAATTCAGGTAAGTATTTGTGGGTACAATAATGTTTCAATCAACAATCAACAACAACAACAAATCAACAATCTTTTTTAAATTTTGTCACTTCTAGTAGTAAGGGAGGGCGTCTTTGTTTTGAAAGCCACCTTCACTCCTGCAAAATATCATTCCACAAACTTGTACATTATAATATTTCCAGATATCTACTCTTTATTTATAATGGACAAAGGTCATCATTTTTACAACCAAACTCATAAAGTCTATTTGACTAAAACCCATTTTAAACTGTAACGTTATCGTTACACGTTATTTGATATTTAAATGAATGTTAAAACGCGGTAGAATGATTACAAAATTACATTAAAGTCGTTTCATAAAACGGATGCCATAGAATACGCTTTGTTAAAATCAGTTAACAAGACCGTTGGCTCTATAAACTGCTATACGAGCATTGTTGTTATTTACATTTACGACGGTGCTATGGGTAACGATACTGTCGCATCCATTGATATTGCTTTCCGGAATATGACTACTTAATATTTCTGTCGACTGGCGTGTAAAATTATCATACAGAAATTGCTTTTAGAATTGATACAGTAAATTGGCTTAATAATTAAAAGCGTTTTCCTCTTGAAATTGTTATTAATCATAACGAAATATACAATACTTTCCATTTCTGAACTACGCATATGTTTTTAAATTAACACTTAAGTAGTAGCCCATTAACGTCCCACTACTGGGCACTGGCCTCCTCACTCATATGCGACAGGGTTTTTTGACCATAAACCTACCACACTGCTCCATTTCGAATTGACAGGCATAGTACACAAGTGCAATCTGTATTCCTTCACTCTCATAGTCCGATGTGACGGCATTCCGACACGACCGGAGAAAGATCAGGTGCAGGATCGACGGCTTAACCTGCTCTCCGAGGCGCGGGGGTGGATCACACCGCCGAATTTTTCCCAATTTGAGGCAACTATTGAGAACATCTTAATAGAAAACTCAATTTCGAATTCGAATTGGCCCGACCCGGGAATCAAACCCAGGACCTCATGTCTGTAGTCGAATACACTAACCACTAAACCAATAAGGCAGTCTTAATTAACATGTGTCCATATATGTATGTATTTACTTATTCTTTGTTCCAATAATTATTAAAGAACTTTTTTATTCATCCATTTTAGCTTAAATACCTCGATTTATTGTGTTTTTAAAAGTCAATTCCTTATTTTAATTTAATTCAAAAATAAACCCATTTGAAAACAAAAAATAAAGCGCAATCTATAGAAGTCTCACGTAAATATGTATATGTACTTACGATAGCAAATACGTAGTAACATCCATATCCGACATTGTTCGAACTACAAACAAAACAAGTAAAAATACATAACTTCCTTGTTTATCGACTAAAGTTATCATTCTTAGACATATTTATATTTTGCTGCTTAACTTATCGACTTTAGCAGCATTATCCTAAAGTTTTGTTAAAAAAATGTTTTTCGGATTAATAAATGATTTCTTTGCAGCTTCGATATAAAAAACGTGTCTTGTAGTCAAGACAATACGGTAGTATTTACCTATTTAAACTTTTAAATTGCAATTGCGTTCCGCAGTTTTCTTTTGTACTTACTCGTAATTTTCCACTAAAACTTCTCCAACTTTAACGTATCTCTTTAATATTATACATGTATGTCCTAGTATTGTTTTAGTGATTCTCTCAGTCCTCGGCAGCGGTCACAATTTGTCCCATCCTTCGTTCCAAGTTTCTAATTAAGTTGTTACTTTACCATTCGCTCCAAACAACTTTATTGCTCTTCTTTTCTCTGTCCCTATTAGTTTGGTCCCAAAGAAAATTTGTATTTGCGAATTCAATTTGTAATTAAGTCTTTCAAAGTTTTATATTTGGCCAGTTCTCACCTACCGCGAGGTTCGTTGTCGGGGTTAATTTACATCTGGTTTCAATTGATACAAGCTACTCTCAGTGCTGTCACCCACGTAGTCACGATCTAGTGGGAATATGGAAAATACCGTTTTCAAGGAGAGTCCATGCCGCGGTGTCAATATGTTTGCCGACTTTCAAATCAATAAGGTGAATTTTTGAATATATTTTGATAAATTGACAGATAATTTCATGATGTTGATTCCATGTCTTTTTAATCATCCTTACTGATTCAATAAATCACAAATAGGTCTATAATATTATTTCCGTTTTTAATTTATAAGCTATATAACATACAAATTGAAGAATAATTAGGTTTTAAGTATTTTATTTATCGAACAAAAAGGAAGTATTAATATCATTACCGCATTTTTGAATATTGAAAGCAATGTAATATTGTTTTCAATCGTTCTCAAACATATACGATTGTGTTATGCCTAGTGTAAAATTGCAATAAGACGTTTATTATTCGTATCTTCTATTATAACATTAATAAATCATTATTATTTTTCAAAACAAACTACACTTTTGTATCTGTCAAAATAGAATATTACATTTTGTTTAACTTCAGGTAGTCTAAGACTACTTTAGATTGAAATTCGTTGTGATATAATAACGGATTATCCCATATTTTACAGAAACAGATAGTTTATATGTAAATGTCAATACAGGTTCACACATTTCAATGACTTGAAATCTTTTTTTTTTATCGGTGACAGGTTAGCGCTTGACTGTGATCTCACCTGATGGAAAGTGATGATATAGTCTAAGATGAAAGCGTGCTAAGTAAGAGACGAAATTTCTTTTATGGTTTCTATACAGCATCGTACCGGAACACAATTCTCTTTGTTTGGTGGTACGCCTTTGCTAGTAGGGTGGCAACTAGCCGCAGCCGAAGCCTCAAATTGGAAAATACAATTTTCTAAATTCGCCCTACCGGGGATCGAATTCGGGACCTCTGCTAACTAAGCGAACATTCGCACCACTGCGCCAGCGAGGCTAATAAATATTATCAGAAAGTAATAGCTGGATGTACCAGTATGCGAAATGCACGATTATAAACGTATAGCAAGTTATTTGTAATGTTTATAGAATTGGATAAAAGTTGAATTGTAAAAAGGAAACGAAAGGTTAAGCTACAATAAAGTCTCACGAACTTGGCATTAGTAGTGATGTGTACTAATAAAAACAGTAATAAACTGAATGAAATATTCAAAACTACCTTATAAAGTTATGAGTGTTACTCAACACTGTCACGACTTGAGAAACAAGCGAGATAATCATAACTCTACAATCTAATTTATGTTCAATAATGGGAGAATAAAAAAAACACGACATTTATCTCGATTATCGTTGTATTACATTTTAAATAGCTAAACAAAGAACGTTCAGTAAGAAAAATGCGTGTTGTTTTGAAATAATAGTACAACAATTCAACAAAGTAATCTTTATACCGTTTAATAATATTAAACCAACATTTTTAAATTAAATAATGACGTAATGGCATTATTTGGTACATCAGCGTTATTGGCAAAAAGGAAATATGAGATTATTATGAATTCTGCTATAACCTTAAATAAAATTTTGGACTGTGTGACTATTCATTCAAAGCAGCGATGGTATAATTAAAAGTGAAGTCTGTTTATAAAACCGAAACAACAACTTTTTATTTAGTATCTGGACCGGCTGGAACGGCTGGACCATTTTTGAATTTTCACTGGCTGATAGATGATATTTTAACAATGAATGGGAAATTCAAGCTTATAAACAATATGTAGTGCCTTATTCGTATAGTGGTTAGCATGTTCGGCCACAGATATGAAGTTTTCTATTAAGATTTTCTCAATATTTGCCCGAAGTTGAGAAGTTGGCGGTGTCCTCCACCCCCGTGCTTCGGAGAGCACGTTAAGCCGCCGGTCCTGTGACTGATCTCTCGCTGATCATGTCTGATTCCCTTCACATCGGACTGTAAAAATGAAGGAATAGAGAGTACATTTGTGTACTATGCTTGTCAACCCGCAGTAGAATGGTGGGCCTATGCCCAGCTGTGGGACATTAATTTTTATTTTGGACTAAACCAATCATTAGAGAAGTAAGTAAAATGAGTGATATCACGTGTAAAGGCTCCAGTTGAAAACCAGAGATGCAGTTCACTGCAGCATGATGCTGACTTGCGGCGTATATGTGGTCAAATAAAAACTTTCTTCCTTCTTAAAATCATGTGACGTATTCTTCGACGCGGACCTGTAAATTGTCTCTAAAAAATCTTATGAATCTTTCATGAAGCTGCTAAAGTCATTTCATAACAACGAAAATATGGTTGCTTTAATGGTACGAACCAATCCTGTAATGCTACGTAGGGGCCGAATTAAGCTAGACCCTGTACCCAAATTAAAAACGAAAAAATTCAAAAGCATATTGTTCGTAAGACTACAGTACTTATCTTGTGATTACATGGGGTTCTGTGATCCGGGCCCCACAATTTTCCAGGTTGGCTTTCCGAAATTTTATTTTTAAGTAAGTATTACTAAAAAGTATTTTGATAATAATAAATATCTTTATAACATTTAAAAATCCGGCTTTATATAATATTATATGACCAAAAACAGTCTTGAAAAAGGATCGATAAATTGACAAAGAAACATGAATTTTATTTGACTTAATTCGTTGAATTAGTACGTTAGAATACATGATACATAAGAATGAATATCAGGTTGAGACCCCTTTAAAATTTCTGTATAAGATGTTTATCATTATAATCGGCAATAGACCTATGAAAACTCTGTCAAAATAGATCTAGCCCTTGTCATTTTTAACGCGTATATATTAAATAATTACTGCTCATGGGGAAATATGGCAATATCGGTTATTTATCAAAGCGAATTGACAATCTAAACCATTCTTCCTGATCACATACAAATACATATAGAAAAGAATTATATGTATGTTCTATAACATATATTGTAGAACATTTTTTTGTTTTATCGTCAATAGTTTCTCCAGCGCACGCGATAACAGATTTTTTGTTTCGCACCTTGGGTTACATTAATGCTAAATGTATACCCACTTAGGAATACCCATATTTTTCAGAAAGTTACATAGCCTTTATCACTCAATGAAAACGGTGATAAAAATTTTTTAATTGATCCAGTAGTTTTTGTGTGAAAACGTTATAAATACATATTTACATACAAAAACACAAATGTTTCCTCTTCCTAATTAGGTCAGTTATTATAATACTAGGTGGGCGCTGCAGTGTCACCACCGTAGAAGTATAATATACCCGATTCCGTGCAAGTATGGTATCGAACTGTTAATCTATTCTACTCTTCACCAAAAAGTTTACTGCGCTTATATAGATTTAGAAAAGGCCTATGAGGAATGAGCTGTGGTCAACGTTATCTACGTCTGGGGTGAGCGGTAATCTGATTCAAGCATTGAAGTCTCTCTATGAGGGTTCTAGTTCTTGTGTCAGAATAAATAGGGCGTACACGGAGTGGTTTCCTGTCGAAAGAAGTGTTCGACAGGTATATTTTTGCGTCACCATGGCTGTTATTTATGGGTAACTGTTAGACAGATTTAAAATTAAGTATGTATGGGATAAGAATGAATGAATTACTCATCAAATATTTACTCTACGCTGATGATCAAGTAATACTTGCATTATCTACTAATGAGCTGCAAAAGATGGTAAATATTATGAATGAAGCTTTGAAAAGGAAAGGAATGAAAGTAAATGTAGACAAAACGAAAGTTATGCTTTTTGAAAGAGATGAATCTATGATGAATGGTAATATTTTGATAGATGGGGAACAAGTGGAAGACGTGAAATAATTTGTATACTTGGGATCTAAATTTACAAAACATGGAATATGTGAAAGTGATATTGAAAGAAGAGTGAATGTAGGGAATATGGTAAATGGTGCTTTGCACGCCTTTATGACTAGCCAGATGGTGTCTCAAAGGGCCAGACTGGCTGTGCATACAGGAGTGTTGGTGCCAACACTTATGTATGATAGTGAAAGTTGGGTATGGCAGGAGAATCACATAAATAAAATAAATGCGGGAGAGATGAGAGCGTTGAGAAGTATGAATTAAAACTGAGTGACAAAGTATGAAGGAGTGTGATAAGAGAACGTTGTAGTATAAAAGAAGATGGAGTGACTAAAATCGAGAAAGGTATGCTTAGATGGTTTGGGCACGTAGAGAGGATAAATGAAAGGAGACTGAAAAAAAGGATTTATGAGTCAAGAGTGAATGCGAAAGTTGGAAGGGCAAGATCAAGGCGTACGTTCCTAGACCAATACCAGGACATTTTAAACACGGGCCAGGTCAAGAGTACTCTAAGCCGACGAACTTGTATGAAAGGTTTAATGGGAATGGAAGAAGCGAAGGAGATATGCAAGGATCGTGGCAAGTGGAATGACGTGGTCTCTGCCTACCCCTATGGTAATGAGACGTGATGCTATGTATGTACTCTTCAATCCTCCTGAACGCACACAAAAAGTCACCAAAATCAGATCTAATAATATGTATATAAAACCCGTTTTTTATACTGTCGGTCCACTCAAATTGCTGTTGGCTCTTACACTTTGCCTTCACACTTGTGGCGGTTGACTCCTAACTCGTTTATTATGAAACTAACGCATTCGTCCTCGCATTAGGGTAGTTGTAAGTTGTACCCACCAGCTGTTACCGAGTTGGGGGCTGACTTGTGCAACTACCGCCGTAATATATGACGCCACTTATGCTAGTAACTTGTTATTTTGACTCTATATTGCTAGATATATAATGACTTTGCTTAGGTTTGAAAATACATTAAGTAATATAAAAAATAAACTACATTTCTACACAATTTGGCACAAACTTCTTAAATTCATTACATAGAAATAAACGTTTTGCGAGACCTCTAAATACAATTCAAATTCACAATTTAACATAAAGTGTCATCCACTACAATTTTAACAGAATATATTTGAACTTTTGGAAAGTATTTTATTTTCGATTGAAGACTGGAACAAGATCTATAAATAAATATTAGCACTATATGAGCTAATGTAGAAATTGAAAAGTATACAACTTTATTTTTATAGAAATATTTCAAACAGGTTTCTTAAGAAATTGAGCGAAGAGGCGTGCAAAATGATTGAATGTTGAAAGGAAATATAAAAGAAAACATTTTTAGATGTTGTCTGTTATTCATGTTCCATTTATTACTTACAAAGATATTAACGGAATACAGAGAAGATTTCTTGCGTAGTGTCAATAATTATTGGATATTTAGATATATTCCGAAGTCGTCAAAGGAACATAATTTCAGGGAGAGTTGTTCATATTTAACTTTATGTTTGTATATTTACGTATTGTTTACGAATTGTTACGTGGCGTAAATATCAGTTGAAGCCCGACTAGATTGGAACTAACTCGTTCTTAATCAAAATTAAAAACGAACATAAAGTTCACTTAATTGTATTGTCTATGGATTTCTAATGAATTCATTAAATATTAATAACAGATTAATTATACGTAGCGTGTGTTTAAATTTTAATTACAGAACTTCACAGTGAGCCTTTTAAGTTCACTACGCATTCAGTTATTAAACGTGTCAAAATAATTGATTACAAAATAGTAGATTTTACATTGTATTATATTAAAAGTATGAGTCATGTTTTGTAATTACTTTATTTAAAAAAACGTTTAAACTAACAAAAAGTTTACATTGCATTAGTGAAATGTCACTAAAGTAATTTAACGTTTTGCTGTTAGATAAGTTATACTTGTTTTTAATAGCCGGTAATAGCAATTGGAGAGCAATTTACTTATCAATTTATTAGGCTCGGAGTGACAGAGCGACATCAATTAGAGAAACTATTAACTCCCGGGCGAATTCAAATTGGTCCCTGAAGACAAATTATCTTGAACCCTCTCAAATTGGCCATTGGCGCGTGACAGCCTAATCACTCTTATCATAAAGTTTTACTAACTTAAATCGCAATATTATAAAATATGTTTTACTGTCAACTTGAGACTGTTATCTTAAGCTTATGCGAAATAAACTTCCTTAAAAGTAAGTAAGTAGCAGCCCTTTAACGTCCCACTGCTGGGCATAGGCCTCCTCACTCCGAGGATCGAAGGTTTTTAGAGCATAGACCAACCTCGCTGCTCCACTGCGGATTGGCAGGCATAGTACACAAGTGCACTCTCTATTCCTACACTCTCATAGTCCGATGTGACGGGAATCTGACACGACCAGAGAGAAATCAGGCGCAGAACCGACGGCTTAAAGTGCTCTCCGAGGCACGGGGGTGGATCATACCGCCAACGTTCCAACGTCGGCCAAATATTGACAAAATCTTAATAGAAAACTGAATATTGATTTTTTAATTGACCCGACCTGGGACTCGAACCCAGGACCTCATGTCTGTAGTCGAACATGCTAACCACTAGACCAATGAGGCAGTTTCCAGCAGCAGTTTCCTTAAAGACTATAAAATTCATATCTGCTTTCGATGACTAATCATAAGTTTTAGAAATTTTAGTTAAGAATAGAGAAGAATTTAAACAGTCTATATTTTCTTGTGTTAAAATCTCATATTTAGAGGGATGAAAATGACCCTGTGGCACCATTTCATTAAGTCAAAGTTTGATGTAAAAGTTTTGCTTAATTTTCATTGGGTTACCCTGTAAAATTAGTGTTTGTTTCTTTGTGTTACTATTCTTCCAAAGCAGCAATACTAATCCCATGGCTTATAGACAAGTGATCGTATTGAAGAAACATTTTTTCAAACGCTTGATGTGTCAACTTTTATTAGATCTGACAGTTATTTCAAAAATATCAATATTCTTTCATGTAAGCTCTTTTTTTAAATCATTAGGAGATAAAATTGGTAACTTAGTAATATACTTTAAAGCATAGCTTTTTAAAAGTTTATATTTTATAATATAAAGCTTCCATTTGCAACTAGAATAAAATACAAAGAATTTTATCTAATAAATAATCTTCCACTCTAAATATACTTGGTAGGTACATTAATCAGTGTTTTGAAGTTACATTTCGTAATGTATGGCAATAATATTATAACTTTCTCATATATCTTCATGAGGTAATGTAGAACAAGCCTTATAAAGTTGAGGTAATCGTTTTTGTTAGCAAACTTGCAGATATTTAGGAGGTAATATCGGTTTAGCACGCAACTCACAAGTGGGCGAGCAGAGTGCGGGGGGTGTGGAGCGACAATTCATAAAACGCTCAGTGGCTCAATTTACACCCCTACAACTTTACCAATGCCGCAACAGTAACTAGGGTTACCATGAAACTGCGATTTTTTATTAAAAACTGTTCCTGTATCAGTGTACTAGTGGAGGAAGTGAAGTTACTTAAATTGTAATAAATTATATGATATAATTTTGTTTTAATTCATCTTAGATACAACTATTTTCTCGTTATTTTGTGGAAGTAAATTGTGACTGAATAGATTAAGTATTAGATTCTCACACCGTACTGTAGCAAATTATACTCAAAAAAAAATCATTAGTATATTGATGGAACTCCCTTTCATATCTTTGTTCTTAGTACTTTAATTCTTTAAGCTCATCTCGCAACTGTGTTTAAATAAAAACGTTAAAAGTGACTGAAACTTTGGCAAACTAATTTTTAAATCTTGTATATTTATAGAAATCTAAAACTTTAGATTTCCGAGATATAGAGGGAGGAAAAAAGGAAGAAATGTTAGGTATTTAATTGTCATTAAAATGTTAAAAGTGCAGAAAACTAATGCAAATAATTTATTTAAGTCTCAAATGACGCATAAAAAATAAAAATGCCACGTGTTTTTTGTCAATATTAGAAATTATTCATTAAATTGTTTTTTTTTTAATTTAAAATTTAGAAAAGAGAACTTATGTAATATTTTTATTTAATATTTTATGAAATATAGAATATTAAATAACGAATGGCAAATTAAAGTGCCACATGTTATTTGTAAAAATTAAAACTGCTTAACCTTCGAACGAATTAGCATAAAAAACGCTGCACATCTTCGTGATGCCAATCACGCATTTCTTCCGTAAAAATTTTACCCACATGCGCCTAGAGAACTTTCACCCTAAAAAATCTAATTAAGTAGCTGGATCACCAGATTGTTTCTGTAGATAAGAAATAAATTAAAATAAACTGCTAAATTTTCATAATTCAAGAACGTCAATTTGGCAATTAAATATCTATAAATGAATCTGGTTTCGGTGACAACAACAATAACGTTTTCTATTTATTTCTTAATAAAATATTTAGAAATGTGCATGATTTAGTTAATTTTGTGAAAGTAGATCAATGTTATTTATTTTAAAAATATCTATTATAAAATTTAAAGATGGACAATAAGACGCAAAAGTTGTGTACGTTTTATTGTCTTTACATTGGTAGTACGTCTTTAGTAAGTAAAATATGATGATTACGTAAATTAACCCAGAATAAATATGCTCAAAAACTGAATATTGCTGGTATAACTTAAGTTAACAATAAAAAAAAATATCCGAAAGCAAAATTTATTTTTCTGAAAATTAATAATAGTATTAATTTGAAGTGTGCCCTTTTGTCTGGTGGGTTGCATTAAATAATAATATCGATTTTAAAATGGTGACCCTAACTGTAAGCAACCTCTGGGACCGATACCGTAACGACACCCATTCGAATTCGGGGTCGAGATTCGCTTTCGTTCCGCCACTCCGAGTTTTATACTTTCTTCTTGTTTGTTCTAAATATTGTGTTGTTTTTGACCAATATCCCCTGTTTTTGGGTTTTATTTGCTTTGTTGTGTACCGAGAACGACTTTCAATCTAAAACTGTATGAATATTCATAGCATCTTGGATATTACTGACTGTATTGTGTTTATTTAGTCCGTTGGCATTTGAGATAATAGAATATTAAATTACCCTAACCTATACCCATGACAGCTTAATGCTAACGTTGAAGAAAACACCCGCGGGGGTTTGTATTCAAATTACGAGCCTAAGTAAAGTTAGTACAGTGATTACGAAATTATAATTCCCAGTTATGCTGTATTTGTTTAAGCTTGGTGACTCGCGTTGAATCGTTTGGATTATCAGATAAAATATTTGAATGATGCTTAATTTGTACTCACAGTTCGGATTGTATAGCTTTATTAATGATCTTTAAAAATGTAGTCGAATCGATAAAAGATAATAGAATGACACTTGTTTTAACTAACACAAAAGACTGAAAAGTCAAGTTTTTAATATGCATATATGATAAACTAGTTGAACCCGCAACTTCGTCGTGGAATGCTTTTTGAGTAGCATTTTCATTAATTTAGGCAAATTGTTTTACAAATAAGAAACATACGCGCAAGGCCCTTTGAGGGTTTCCTAAAAGTTAATTTTGATTGATTCCATTATGTCAAAAAAAATTCCGACTAAGTTTTACATACCATAAAAGACATAGTTTGTATATGTGAAGTTTGAATTTCTTTTAATGTGAAAATTTGAACTTATTAATTAACACCCCCGCAACACCCTTTGCGGGTAGAATTTCGCAAGATCCGTTCTTAGCCGACCTCTACTCGGCAAAAAGGATATCCCTACCAAATTTCAAGTCTCTATGCGTTATGGTTTCAGAGATACCGTGACGAATTAATAGATACCTGGATATCTCTTATATATATATATAATAAATTACTCGAAAAGTCTACGTTACAACTATTTAGAAATGTATTTTACAAAATATATAAGATGAAGAAGTACATAATTGTTTTTTGTTCTGAAATTGTCGCGAGAACAGGAAGTTCACTTATTTTTGTTACATACCTAAACGACTACACTGATTTCGATTAGTCTTTTACTGATAGATAACTGATATTATTATATAAAGAATGACAAAGGTTAGTTTTTAATTTGAAGCTGCCATGTAAACGAGATACCCAAGGAGTTTCATAACAGAATATATTCACGAACATAAGATGTTTTATATGTCTGCAAGTAATAAAAGTTGAAATCTAAAAGTATGGCTTAGCTTTTGAATTGAACAACAGAAAAGTCTATATACATCAGGAAATAGCACTTTCAGCGAGCCCTGAAGCAATTGCTGGGAAGGATGCCAATCTGAATTTATATTGCCCACTATAATACTTTTTATTCCCAAATAAAAAGGGAATAGTCGAAGTTTTACGATTGTTTGACTCAAGTAGACAACAATTGGTTCTTTTCAGATTTCCCTCGACACTAGTCCAGTTTCATAATCATCAAAGAATCTTGTAGTTTCCTCAAACATTGAAACACTTGCCCGATATAATAACATTATTAAAATAAATAGTTAACCCCAAATTCAGGAGATTAGCTCGCTTATTAGTCTAATGGTTTGTATGTGTAGTACTACGTCATGAAGTTCCGAGTTCGATTACTAAATACTGGTGTCACGGAGAGCATGTTAAGCTGTAGATCCTGTGCGCGATACGATTTACATTTTAAGAATATCTGGACCGATTTTATTGGTTTATGATTTGTTGAATTATGTCTGCTTAAAATAGCAAATAAAAAAGAAACTCTATGAGATGCCAAACTCATTGGCGCCATTTACTTAAAAAGCGGCTTACATACATACTTTCACGACGAATTTGTCCTATTGCACTATGAGCGTGACGGAATAGAGCTGTTTCCCAAAGTTTTACCCACATTTTTTTCGATCTTATGGGAATATGAAAATACGTACTTAAAGAGGGTATATGTGTATATATATATGAAGCGTATTATGGACGGGAAACAGTGCAAGAATGTTAATTGTAATGAGTGTGTAACACACCTAATAAAAAGAGTGCTAGTTGTATTGTATTTTAACTTCTCATTGATTGATTTTATTTCTTATAAGAATAAAGATATTTAAATAACTTACGCAGTTAGCGCATCTAAGTAAAATATTAGTTGAGTACTAACAGTTTAGTTAGTATTTTTGATGTCTTGCGCAAGTGGTCTAAGCTGTCAATCTTTTGCCGTTGACATTTCTCGTTTCTCTATTGAGTAGTACCGTAAACCTGACGTAATCGCCTTAGTTCAACTAATAAGGCAGTGTTCCTTAGATAGTTTCCTTATCTAATTGACATCTTTAACATTGAATGAACAGATTAACATGCTTATAAATAATGGATTATTAGTAGGGAAAATAATTAAACTATCAGAATTAAAGGATTAATTTAATAACCTTCATGATCAAGAGGGAGCACCCTTCGCTGATTGGGAGTGATCTCTCACTACCCAGCGTTGTGGGCGCAATGATTGGTGACGAGTTTAGTTGTAGAGCAATGACCTCTTTCTGCGAGGCTATCATCCTGCAGGAGTCACTAAACAGGTAAACGGAGTTTATGGCAGACGCTACTTCCTCTCGCTGAAGAGCGGGAGGCGCCAGGAGATGCAATTTTGTCTGCCTGGTCTCCCTCAACCAAAAGCAGCTCTGAATGCGTCAGCTGATATCTGGACTGCAACACCTGTATGAAAAAGGTTCCGCTGGGTTTTAGTGGGTATTCTGGCAATGCCGGCGATACCCACACTCTGTGCGTAAATGCATTTCCCAGCGCCAAAAAAATAAAGTTAACCCAGATCCTAGAATGACTTCCAAGATGTGCAGGTTTCCTGGTGGAGGTTTATCTTCACTGAAAAGCACAATAAAGAATATAAAAAAAAATTAAGAACATAAGGTTTACGAAAAGAATTTAGTGGGCTCTGCTCAAGTATCCAGACTCTCATACCCATGGATTTCAGTTAAGAATCTGAACAAGATTTCGCGAATCTATCCAATGGGCCAACATGGCACACACAGCTGTAATAGTTACATGCACCTGATTTTTTTTAAATATCTTTTATTAGATTTCATAAACATATATATGAAAAGATTATAACCTCAGCAGCGCACGTCCAACTCGTATATTTACGGTCTACAAGATAAAACTCCAACAACAACTATTTATGGTTCGAAACTTTTATGAGTCCAATTAAAAGGCCGTTACATTAGTCCGTAGATTCAAGAGTCAAATTTTATAAGTGCCCATTTAGATATTGATAACGATGTACATTTGTGATTTGGTGCCATATTTGAATTTTGAAAGCATTTAATGGACGCAGAGACTATTCTACGTATTTATTACGTGGATTATTCCTTACTTATTATAAAGCAAAATCCTTCTTCGAGTCTGTTTATCTAATCGCCATAAAGTCTATTGAACGGATTTTCATACGGTTTTCAATAATAGATATTTTAATATTAATTTAAGGTTGGATGTCTCGTAATAAATGACACCAAATTGTTTTTACACAAAAAATCGGGATGTCTGATTGATACCTTAAATAATAGCTGCTTTTTTGTTAAATTTACATTACATTGAAAATGATGTTTAATATTTTAAAGGTCTTTATAGCTTTCTATATATAGGAATGGACCAATTTTAGCGGAACTTTCTCTGAAAGCTGATGCATTCCTAATGTCATCTAGATTTATATCGCAATTTATATGAGAACATAAATCTGGATAAACAAATTAATCAATATAATAACATTTACTTTAATCTTAACAATGTCATTTATACATTTATCTTCTGAGATATATCGCCAAGAAACAAATTCAAGTAAAAAACGTGACATCGAAGTAAATTTGTTTTCTTTAATTTATTATGTCGTGTTGTTGATTTTTGTTCGGGTTATATCTGAAGCAACTGGGTCAATTTTATCCTTTTCTGTCATTTAGAAAGATTTATAAAGAGTTAAATAACTTGATATGCTTCTTGAATTACAGATTGTTCTCAAGAGTAGTCAGAAATTTTACGTATAGAAAATGTTTCGCCTATATTCTAGTCATATATTCGTGTGTCGGTGTAGTAAGTAATAAGAAACTCATAAACGTTCTACTGCTGGGCAAAAGCCTCCTCATTCATACGAGAGAGGGTTAATAGAGCATAGACCCGCCACGCAGCTCCACTGCGGGTTGGCAAGCATAGTACACGAGTGCACTCTCTATTATTTTACTCTCAGAGTCCGATGTGTCGGGAATCCGATACGACCTGAGAGAGATCAAGCGCAGGACCGACGGCTTAACATGTTGTCCCAGGCAAGGAGGTGGATCACATCGCCAACTTCTCAACTTCGGGCAAATATTAAGAAAATCTTAAAAGAAAACTCAATATCCACTTATGAATTGGCCCGACCCGAGACTCGAACCCAGGAGCTTATGTTTATGGCCGAACATGCTAACTATTAGAACATAGAGGCAGTCTCTCGGTCTGTTAACGATAAAATCAAATACTACTAAATGAATTTTCATGCGGTTTTTTATTCAATTGCTTGAAATATAAAGTTAATTATTAGAAATCTCAGTAAAGGTATAGGAGCTTTCATCGAAAGCTCTGCCTAACCCTTTAGAGAAGTAACAACACAAAGCATAGTGAGTTTCTCTTTTCTATAAGTCTACAACGGTATATATCAATAGTTTAAGAATATCCTGCAATATTCGTTTTATCATAACATGGTCTGCGTGCGGTGGTGGGTCGGGTCGCTAGTGTAATATATATTTATTACGTTATTTGTAGCAGACACACCATATAGACCCTTGATAATATTAGAAAAGTTTACGAGGAGTAGTTTATTACAAAGGCCCGTGAGTTTTTTGTATCCGGCGGCGCTTGCGGCTGCCACTCGGTTTTTAATGACTCTATTAAAGAGATTAATTGACTGTATCGTCTCAAAAGCATCTACGCTTTTTTCATTCCCTACAAATTTAATTAATGCTGATAGAGATCTTACGGAGACGTCAAGGGTTATGCTATAAAATACAATTACATTACTTATATAATTACCCCATTAATTTGTTATACCAAATTCAATGTTTTCTTTTTAGAATACAATACACTCGATAAAATTTTTCCTATTCATTCTTATCACATGGTAATTCTTATAAGAACTCATGAGATATATATAAAATATTTTAAAGACAAAAATTGTTTATATAATTTTAGTTAAAAGCTTTATTGCGTTATAATTTGAAAAAAGTTAGGTTCATGCTTTATCATACTATTTGTTAAGCTCAATAAAATTTATTGCAAGTAAATTTTGTCAGTAACAATTTAATATAAATACTGGCAGTATTTTATTAATGCTGCTGTTACATTGACTGCCTCGCTTTGCCAGTAGAGGTACCGGGTTCGAACCTCGGTAGGGCGAATTTAGGAAATCGTAATTTATAATTTGTATGAGTCTCGCCTGGTGGAAGTTTTCGGCCGTAGCTTGTTACCAGCAAAGATATACTGAGAAGTAAATAAATTTTTATTCCGGTAATAGAGGTTAAATATCCCTCTTACCAGATTAAGACGTTTCCAACTTAGACTGTATCATCACTTACCATCAGGTGTCAGTAAAAAAATACACATTTCAACTTAATCAAATTAAAGTTGGGAAAGTCAAATTAGAGTTTAAAGTTTAAATTTAATTATGTATCCGAGAGTTAGAACACTTATTTTACACCACATGAAATATATACAGAGAAAAGAAATACTTTATATATAAATATATGTTTTTAAATGAAGAATATCTAAAAGTATAAAAATAACATATTTAGATAAAGAAAATGATTTCCCAAATAATATATGGACCAACTTCATTGTCGCATCAACAGAAACCTTTCTATGGGAATAGGCAGTGGCGTGCCGCCTGCCGGTAGAGAAGGACGTGTATTTATATCTCCGAACCTCGCGCCTGTCGAATATAAACACGATCGCACGACATGAGTACAATACTAGACAACGAAACTATTTTAGTAAATTAAATAAAACTATTAACATAATATTTAAAAATAAAAAGGCAGCCCTGGTTTATATGGTCTATGTGAATTTTTTTTTTGTGCATTGTTAGGAAATAATAGAGATGGCGTAAAGTAACCGGATGCGTCTATTGTGTGTGTAATGTGTATAAAATGAAAATAATTTAATGAAACCGTAGCCATGATATTTAAAATGGGAGGGAAGCCTTCGGGCAAGAGTCCTCCTGAGAAAATCCAGAAAGAGAAGAAGAAAATTGAGAAATGCGAACGCTGTCCCGGAGACCCTTGGGTATACTGTGTTGTGTTGTGGTGTGCGTGTACCATGAGTCTGATATCCAGTGGCTACAGTCTATATAAACAGCATGGTCTACAAGATCGGTTGTCGTTGCTTGAAGAGCAGCATTTAGCTCTGAGGAGTGCAGTTTTGGAGCCACAACAGCCGTTGGTAGAGAGACTTAGGAGAGAAGTGTTATCCAGACCACCTAGTTATTGGAGACCTAGACGTAGCATTCGAGATTACGGAGACTGTATTTGTCCACCAGGTAAGGGCTGATAGTGTTTGAGTATCCGTGTATTTTAACCAATATAATTTAATAAACAAAGTATGAATACGAATAAATGTTATATTGATGGTTATTAAACTTCTCTGATGATCTGATATTTGTTAGGTGTAAGAATGAATATCCCTCATATTTCTACGGGCACGGGATTCAAGCGGGTGTACAGTTTTAATAACATAACTTTATAAGAAAAAACGATACGTTGGGAAATAAATTATATCACAGCCATAATATGTCATTCTGATAATGTATAATACTAAATCTTGACGCCAATAAATCTTCTGCTTAATGACTTGGACTCTTATTTATCTGCTAAAAATACGGAATTCATACAATGAGTGCCATAAATTTGTTACTTAAAACATCTCCTAAAAACCGTATACCCTATATTTAAGATTTTGTAAAGAAGTCTTTTTGCTTTCGTTGACGATTTTATTCATCTGATATTTGAAATATATTACGTGAACAAAATATATGCTGTCGCTTTAATAACAATAAATAAATACGTTGTAATATTTTCACTATTAACTAAATAGTACAATATAAGTGTCCAATGAATGCTTTCAACGCAAATACGCTATATTAGAACTAAGGTACCAAACATAAATATTGGTCTTGGTCGGGAACGGACAAATTGAATCGACAAGCAAATACGCCAGTATTTACCTCATCTCAATGCTACGGTAAATAACTATTAAAAACGATCAACTTTATCAATATTTATTCGACGCGGTGAAAGCCTTTCATGGCGATGTGTCTGTACAAAAGTCGGTCCAGCTGCGTTATTGTTCAATAAAATATATAATACGAAACATACAATCTTGAATACAATAGATATAATACTTATAATTAATGACTTGAGTCAGTTTCCCATACTATCGATTGAAATGAATAAATTTGATGTCGGTTTGTTATGTTAAAACAACAGTAATGTAATAATATGGATGTTTATTGGAGACCAAGACGTAGTAATAATTATTACCATTTCCAATATTATATAAATATAAATTGAGACTACTTATATAAGAAACTTAAGACTGTAATCATTTTAAACCTCAGATAAGGAGTAAAAATTGATAGGTTTGTGTATGTGTGTTAAAGAATATTGACTATTTTATAGGACTAAGTTTATTTTAGGTTCTCCTTAGAACAGGATGAAAAGATAGCCCTTGTAATATTAATATCAACATCACTACTACATTGAAAATTACATTCATAGATTATTTTCAGTCTGTCTGTCTTTGTACCCGCTCATTTCGAAACTGATACGACTAATGTTACATGTACAAAAATTAACATTGCGTACACATGTCAGAAGTGAAAATTCTTTGGCTAACTAATTTTTTTAAGTCTAGTTTAGATTTATACAAATGTAAAACTTTAGACTTTCGAGACTTATAGGGAGGGAAAATGGAGATAAGTTTAATGAATTAAATTGCAAATAAGTTATTGAAATCTCAAACGACGAATTTTAAATTAAAATGCCACGTGTTTTTTGTCAATATTAGAAATTATTAATAAAATTTTGTTTTTGAATTTACAATTTAGAAAAGAGAACTTATGAAACATTTTTATTATATATTTTATGAACAGGATATTAAATTATTAAATGATGTCTGGTAAATTCAAATGCCACATGCTATTTAATTACCTAACCTTCAAATGAATTAGCATAAAAAATGCAGCACATATTCGTGACGCGAATCACGCGTTTCATCCGTAAAAATATTACCCTCCTTATTAAAGAAGTTTCACTTCAACAAGTGTATATTAAATATCACATTGAACCAAAGACAGGCACGGCCGGGTTCCGTAGTTATGCCATATTTTTATCAGGCTATTCATAATATTTTACTAAAAACAAAATACAAAAGTATTGACAGTACGAGGAACAGCTAGTTGTACACAATCGTGAGATATAGGTAATGGTTTTCATAAAAGGATTTATACGTTAAAAGAAAGTGAATAGTTATTTATAGGCTTAGCAATACGATTATATGATTTAAATTAAGACGTAAAGCTATTCAAAACTACTCAAAGGTCAACACGCAATTAAATTTAATATAAACCTTGACGCAAAATTTAGAAAAAGTCATAAATAATTTCATGGCCTCGTTGGCATAGATCCCGGGTTCAAACCCCGGTAGGGTGAATTTAGGAAAATGCATTTTCATGTGGCTACTTACCACCCAAGCGATATCGAAACAATACACGTTTGTCAAATTAAAATAATTACAGACTGAAGTGTACGAATAGTTATTTAGTGTTGTGCATTGTATTCGTTCAGATGGGCAACAATTTCGCCCCATCACTTATATTATAAATAATAACGGCGACGAGTCGAATGTAAATAGCCATTGAATTTGTGTAATCGAATGTAATGTACTTCGAAAACAATGAAATCAACGTATACACACGTGGACGAGATTTAAACGGCTTATGGATGCAAAGACTTAAATTAACAAAAGTCTTTAAAACCCCATAGCTATTTCATGTTCAAAAATCAAAATATTCTTTATTCAAGTATGCTCAAAAATCACTTTTGAATCGTCTGTGTTCAGTCCTTTGGTAATAAACGTAGTTTTTTTTAGGTTACAATGTGTTTGGCTTTCATGTGCAACTGGAATCAAGTCCAATCATCGTTGTCACTTAAATGATCTGCAATATTATAATATGCTTTTCGTAATAAGACGTCTTTAACATATTTCTTAAAACTATGTGGAGGCAAACTCAGAAGTGATTCGGGTATCTTATTAAAAGTGCGTATGTTCAACCCGACAAATGATTTCTGGACCTTCTTCACTCTAAATATGGCATTACAAGTTTGTTTTTATTTCTTGTATAAAATTGTATGTTTCACTCCTTTTGCTGTATAAATTAATATTATCACGGATATATAAAATGTCATTCAATATATATTGCGACGGTACTGTGAGAATTGATATTTCTTTGAATTTTTCTCATTGAAAACGCGAGATCCCAATTGATAGATTATCACATATTTTTTTTTTATTGACGACAGTCTAAGATTGAAGTGCGTTATTCTACTATAACTAGCCATGTACTATGACGAATATAATTGAGCCAGACACCTAAAATACAAATTCCTAAATCTGCCATTTTAGGAATAGAAACCAGGACTTCTGCTAGCATATCAATTACTTGCACTGTTGCACTAGAGAGGCTATCATTCTTGATTAGATTTTTGTACATTTTGCTTGGAAAATGGAATATTAATGTCTTTAAAATTTCTGCAGGCTTTATACCAAATTCTAATGGAATGTGTTCGAAGAAATACACCTTCGTTACCAAATGGTGGAATAGATTTTCTGCTATATCCATTGTTAAATAAATATTAAAGATAATACACATATATGAGTATTCGCTAAGATTAAGTACCTAATCATTGTTGTTGACCAACAGAGCGACATAAAGCGATTAAGCTCTTTCAATTAAGATTTAAAAATTAGCTATATTACTAGTAATATCTTGATTTAAGGACGGTAAAGGGTCGACCTTTCCAAAAAAAGCTATTAACTATTTTTTCACCGCAATACGAAGTTAATCCCGAGTTGAAAGCTGTCAACTAACCCCATAGTTATCAGAGTCGCCCGCAGGCTGATCGAAAAAATGATAAACGGTCCCCGGATGGCGCGAATACAGGGTGACACTTATTTAAAAGTTACATAAGACTTCTTTAATACGTGGATAGATTTTTATTATTGCGGCTTACTTTAATACTGTTTTTATTAGACACCTTTAGAATTACAAGTTGGTGTATGTCTTGTGTCGCTTAAAATTTAAATAACGGAGTCGACTTTTTCTGTTCCCAATTCTCCGAAAATTTATTTGACAAGAAATAATATAATTTGTCTGATTTTAACATTTCACGATTCACAAGTGCTTGCAACAATTTCAAAATAAATTTAACAATAATATAACTTTCTGAAATGCTCCATAAAAGAACCATTTTTTATTATGAAATCTAGATTTTTTAAAGTTGCCCCTTAATTATGAATGAAATCAGTAATATAATATCTTTGAAAATGGTAATTAATCTCATTAAGAACACATCCAACCACTTTTTATATATTATATTATTAATTTTAAATTAAGTATTCATTTTTAATTTTCTCTTAATTATATACGAGTATAGGCTTATATATATATATATATATATATATATATATATATATATATATATAGGTATAATATATTGTAGTATTGGGAAAACACTGACCCCTAATTAACAGACTCACCTAGTTTAAGGGTTCAGTGTATTTCAGTTATATTTAGTATCTTTCTCTAGTCAGTATCTCTCTATATGCCCAAATACATAGTTATTTTTATTAATAAAGTATATTTTGATTCAGCTATATCCAATATTTGATATACGTATTTACTACGGCATACGCGAATGATGTTTGAATAAAAAGAAGTTAAACACATGGGAACACTATTAATTTGCTAGAAAATACGAACTATGAGGGTCCACCCCATGGTTAAGTGACGTGTCAAAACGGACGCGTGTAAGTGGCGTTACCCTGTGAATTCATGAGAGTTTCTATACATTAAGTCACTTTCCCAGAATTTTTTTATTCCTAATGCAACATTAATAATAGCCGCATGTAAGTAGCATACGAGTATATAACATCGACGCACCTCGAATGTAGGGTCGGGCGTGTGGGACTCTGTGAGGCAATCCTTATGTGAGGCAACCTCGTATTATCCACTAAAACCCTGTAGAACCTTCTTCGTTTGTTATTGTGATATTCATGGATTACGCGTGCATTTCTCTTGTGTTGCCCAGGAGTAGTCCATCTAAGAGTTCACCTAGTTCAACTCTTTCGGCTGTGAGCGGGTGCAAAAATGCAGATTGAAAATTAAAATTAAATTAAATCAAAATCAAACCCATATTTTTGAAGTGAATTTTCTTTAGGCGCATGGGGGTAAAATTTTAACTGGTGATATGCGTGATTAGCGTCACGAAGATGTAGAGCGTTTTTATGCCAAGTCGTTTGAAGGTTATATAGTTTTAATATATACAAATAACATGTGGCATTTTAACTTGCCAATTTTAACTTGCCACAAAATCTGTTATGTTTTATTATCATTGACGTGGCAATATAATTTTAATATTTATATTTACTTTAGAGCTATACATTAATTCCCACGTGTTTTTCAATTATTATTAATTTTAAGAATGGTTTTAAATTTTTGTGACAACTTCAGAACGTTTTCTAAGAGCTTTTTATTTATACAAACGTATAACTTTAAATGTATTGTACTTTTTATAAAGCTTACTAGAATTATAATATATATATATATATATTACAATTTGGTTCTTAAATTTCTTGTCGTTAACAAATTTTGATGAGTACTTAATTTAAGCTAGCTAAATTATATCTAAGTACAAGGTATTTAATTTAGTTATGTTACCCGTAAGTTGACATCTCATTTCTGCGGGCACGTTCAAAGTTAAAAAAATAAAACTTAATTATGAGGCTTACTGGCAGCTGATCATAATTTTCACATTTTCTTATTTGAAAATATAAGCGGAAAATAATTCTATTACTGCAAGTCTAAAATGAGATTCAAATCAATTACGTTACGTAAATGGAATATTGAACCTTTCATTAGAATACTCCAGAGTAAGCTGCCCTAAAAGCATTCCTGAAAATTTTACGAAATTTTATAATTAGCAGACGTTTCTAATTAAATTTTTCCCAGAATTTATTTACATTGTTACAATTGAATTCGGGCGAAACGAAATTACAGTAGCACGTGCGTGTTTTCATAAAATAAGAGTTTTAATGCTTATAAAGTAGAGATTAACTGTGATCCACTGATGAAAAGTGCATTTAACTCGATAAATTCTTTTCTGGTAAGAAGGTAATAATTACCTAGACATATATAATAATTAATTTTAGGCAGTCTCATCTAAAAGTGTGAAATTAACTGCCTCATTGGTCTAGAGGTTAGCAAGTTCGATTACAAATATGAGGTCCTGGGATCGAGGTCCGGATCGGAACAATTCGAAATCAATTTTGAGTTACCTATTAAGATTTTCTCAATATTTGCCCGAAGTTGGGAAACATTTGGCGGTGTGGTCCACCCCCATGCCTCGGAGAGCACGTTAAGCCGTCGTTGGTCCTGCGCCTCATCTCTTTCCGCGGGGGTGGGATTGCCGTCACGTTCGACTTTGAGTGTAAAGGAAGCTACACTTGTACACTATGCCGGCCAATCCGCAGTGGAGCAGCCACCAGGCTGCACGCATCTATGCTCTAAAAACCCTCTTTCATATGAGTGTGGAGGGTTGTGCCCAGCGGTGGGACTTTAATGGGCTGGCACTTACCTTTTTTATCTTATATAATAATTAAGATTACTAAATTTGCACTTTTATTTCACCTTATTTTGTTAGTTATGATATAGTTTAAGTTTGAATGGCACTAACTTTGTTAGAGATAATTTGTCTCTTACTCTATTTTGGCGGCCACTAGACATGACCGAAGTTTCTTACCAGTCCACACACAGACAAATTAGAAATTGCAATTTCCTATCTTTGCCTTGGCGGGAATGCATCCCAAGACGTCTACTAGCGAAGGGTCTAATTGCACCATTGCTCCAGCGAGACGGTCAAATGTAATGTTACAGTTTCAGGGGGTAACTTCTTATTGGAATGCTTTTAATTGGCAAGACATTGCTGCTAGAGTGATAACTGGCAACAACAGAAGCTTCCCGCTGAACCAGACTTAGACAATTGAGTAAATTTGTCAAGTGTCTTCTAATGAAGTTAGTATTTACGACATTACGCCAGCGATGCTGGTAATAAAAATTGAAGCTGCTGTAAAGGCTTACATGAATTAAGATATTTTAAGTTGGACTTATCAATCCCCTGATGGTAGCATGTATACAATTTATTTTATTTAATCTGTAAAGAAAATACGGACAGGTTTCCCCTATTTACTTTTCTGACAGCCCGTTCTTGCTCCGAAAACCTCAGTTATATTGGAATTTTATAATTAAACCTCTAGTATGAATAAGGTGGGGATGTAATAATTGAACACGCACTCAATCTCAAATACCACACTCAAACCTAAATCGCAAAAAATAATAACGAATATTTCCCAATATTAATTTGCTCGTAAATTTGCAGCCCATCGGATCATTGTTAAGTACGACTCCATTCCGTTAAGTGGACATAGAGTGACACTCATTTGCATATATATTGTTGATTTCGAGTATTAAATTTGATCGTTGTTTGTAATAATTTTCAAATGTTAATTAATAATTTCTGTTAAACGATTTGAAACAATCAGTTGCATTATAACGCAATACATTTAGTGTACATATGTTTCAGTTCATATGAATGGAATGAAATAAAACATCAATATACTACATGAACAAATTAAATTAAAGTGCGTGCTTACAAAGTGTCATAAGTGAAATTTCTTTGGCAAACTATTTTTTAAGACTTGTTTATATTTATACAAATGTAAAACTTTAGATTTCCAAGACTAAAAGGGAGGGGGAAAAGGAAGAAATCTTAGGAATTTAATAAATTTACTTGTCATTGAAATATTAAATGTCGAAAATTAATATAAATAACTTATTGAAATCTGAAACGAATTGTAAATAAAAATGCCACGTGTTTATTCAATATTAGAAATTATAAATTAAATATCATTTTTGAATTTCAAATTTAAAAAAGAGTTATGAGAAATATTCATTTTATGTAAAATAGTGTGTTAAATGACGAGTGGCTAATTCAAATGCCACATGTTATTTCTAAATAATAAAACTACCTAACCTTTAAACGAATTAGCATAAAACACGCTGCACATCTTCGTGATGCTGATCATGCGATTTTTATCAAAATTTTACCCTCATGTGGCTAAAGATGTTTCCCTTCAATAATGAGCTAAAAGCTTTTTATTTCTATCTCTCGTTGAAATTGTAAAATTTTGTTAGATAGATAGCTAAACTCTTTATTGAATATAACGTTAATTATACAGTAAATAACTTAGCAAACTAAAGTACAAATGAAGGAAATAAAAATAGAAGAAATAGCACCATTAGACAAAGGCACCGTTACACACAAAAAGCACCATTAGTTAAATACCTTAAATATACACACCGGCATATTTAGCGGAACATAAAAAAAAATAAAAATAAAAGTTTGATATCAGTATCATAATCTTATATGATACTGATTTCAATTTTTTTTATGTTCCGCTAAATATGGCGGGGTTAAAGTTATTATTAATTTCATCACCATTTCCGTTTACTTCATTGCAGAACGTCATGTCTGCTGTAATATGTCTTGCATGGACAAGCTGCTTCCATTTCTCATTATCCTCATTATTAACGGCAAACCGTTAGTAGCAGATTGGAAATAATTTATTTTATCCCAATTAAATGCAATATATACACTTTAAAAGCTCCACCATCGTTTTGTATGTAAGTACGTATACCTACCAAGAGAAGAGACGAACAATCCTTACCAATTTAGGCTACATGGCTTCGTGGAACGCCTCTATTAGATTAAATATATTTCCAGGTCAATCAAATTTATGAGTGGAACGTTAATTAATTATTGGTACATTTAATTGACATTTAATATATGAAATTTACTTTGAGAGATTGTAAAGTACATATTATTTATTACTTACTTTACTAGTTTCTGTATAGAAATAATCTGATGAATGTATGTATGGTAATATGTGATTCCCGTCGTCAATAGACTTTTGCTAAATATATGAAACTGCCGCTGCATTGGCTGTCATGGTTTTGCAAAACCTCTTACCCCTTTTGGCTGCCTCCTTCTCGCAGTAGAATAAACGGAATTATCCAAGCCAGTCTAATTCCAAGCTGGAGTCAGTGACTGACTACAGCCGACCATTACCACAAAATTTTCCGTTTTTAACACATTATATTGTGATAGTTTTACCTGTAGGCATTTAGGTAAATGGATTTTTGGCCCCAATTTTGAAAAGATTTCAAGAATAAGCTAATTAACGTGCCATAATCAAAGGTTTTATATCAGTTTCATATTATTAAGAAATATAAGAAGTACAATTTAATATTAAAAACTACAATTATTTCATGAGATACGAGTAAAGGTATGCAGCAGCCCATTAACGTCGCACTGCTGGGCACAGGCCTCCTCACTTATAGGTGAGAGGGTTTTAAGGGCATAGACCTACCACGCTGCTCCAGTGTGGATTGGCAGGCATAGTACACAAGTGCTCTGTCTATTCCTTCAATCTCATAGTCCGATGTGACGGGAATCCTACACGACCGGAGAGAGAGGTCAGGCGCCGGACCGACGGCTTAACGTGCTCTCCGAGGCACGGCGGTGGAGCACACCGCCACCTTCCCAACTTCGGGCAAATATTGAGAAAATCTCCATAGAAAACTCAATATTGATATTTGAACTGGCCCAACCCGCGACTCGAACACATGACCTCATGTCTGTAGTCGAACATGCCTAACCACTAGACCAATGAGACAGTTGAAATATGAGTATAGCCTAGCGATAATTTCATATCAAATTTGGGTGTAAATAAATCATTACTATATTGATGTAATGGATAAAATACAGGTGAAATATTACCCCTCTATCCTCACAGGATAAACTTTGGCTGGATTGCGGCTTTCACCCGTAGTACTACTAGGGCTTCATTTCGGTTCGAAAGTTCTCAGGCTGTGAAAATAACTCTGGCGGCGTAAACATATAAAAATTGAAAGTTAATATTAATGCAAACGACATGTTTTCTATAGATTTTATGCGCTGTATTGCTACAAACTACTTAAGAAAATATTAATAATAGCATTAGATCAATAACATGTTTGGTACTTGGAATCTTTTTAGAAACACATGGGATTATCTAAAGGGAAAACTCAAAATAATATTGGTATCGGTTCCGCTATATTATAGTCTCAAACAAACGTATCTCCATACTATCAAATGTTTTTAATCTAATTTATTGGTCTAAAAGTTTTTATAAAAAATATAAACATTTAAGTCACGTTAATTAATAACCTGTCTATTCCCCGCGGTGTCACTTGCCTAATTCCTGATCCTGTAGTAAGGTGAAGACCCAATTTGTTGGTCTAAAGCAATCAAAGCCTTTCTATCCAATACTAGTTTGAATCATATTGGTAGATGTTTGAATAATTTTGTATTTTATTTAAGATTAAATTCATGTAATGCTTTGTTAAAACCTACGTAGAAGGTAACTATTACTTCCTACTTACTAGATTGGTATACAATATCATAACATGTCTCATCACTAACCGTCAGTTGAAACTACAAGGCAGTGTTCACGCATATTAAAAGAAAAATAAAATAATAACCTATTTTTGTAATATAATGTTATTGATCTTGCTCTAAATTGAATTCTTATTTCTAAACCAACACGCTCATACAAAGAGGCTCAAGAAGTCTCGGCGTCGATATTATGAAAATCGATCGGTTTTACCGCAAAGTAGTAGTAAAGTAGGACACATTATAATATTTAGGCAGCCCCTAAACAAGTATTTGCCAAGTAAAATTGCGTTTGCTAAAGCTTCCAGTTCTCTATTATTTGGAAGGGCCCAAACTAATAGCGGGGTAAACAGACCGGGTTAATCAGAACTATGTGAGACGACGCGGAATGAAGCCTTTGAAAATTTCCGAACCCCGCAAAGTTCTCGTTTATGATGAGCTTTAAAATATCCGATTCATTGCCGATATGAAATACTCTTTCGGCCTTTGAATAGTTTTCGCCAAGTTCGAAAGGCTTAAACTTTACTGCAACTTCGACTGCAGTTCGAGGACTTCATTTAGAGTGCTCCGAGTGGTATACACTGATAAAACACTCTTAAAAGTCTTTATTTTACCGTTTTCTGTTCGGTAAAAAACTTTATCCAAAATGATTTTTCTCAAACTCCAGTATAGGTATTAACTGGTTTTTATCTTTTCCGATATTTATATTTTCTCATTTTTATTTCTGTTTTTTCCTCTAACAACTTTTTTCAGATACTGTCGCAAACAGACAATTTTAAATATGCAAATATCTTTCAAAATTACTATTAGTAATTCATTTAAAAGTTATTTCCGATAGCGAAATATTTAAATTACTTACAGAAGCGTATTATAGTGACTATACTCAGTAGAAAATAAAATAATGTGCAATTATGAAAATAAACATAACTTACTTTCAACATAGACATTAAATTTGTAAAATTGTTACATAATTCCAAACATATACAAAAAGAATCACTTTCGCTTGAATGGGAAAGCAGTTCATTAAGGGGTCCTTATTAAAACTGTTTGTCCAAAGAGAGGTGTATGTAAGCTAAAAGCTTTCAAAGGTGGAAGGTCGTCTCTAATTGAATATTTGCTGATGGACTCCCCAAACGTCATGAGCTTTATTCAGATTCAATACACGCTATATTCGATTTTGTTTCCTAATACTAAGGATTACAATAGGTTGAAACTAAACAAATTCGCGAAAAGGCGTTTCGATTAAAAGCTTTTAAATATAGAAATCTACTCAATCAAGGCATGATAGCTTTTAACTGATATCCGGAAATGTTTTTGATACAAATGTTAAATCGACTTAGACTTTTCAATTATATTGGCGTAAAATAATGAACATATGCTTATATTAATAAATTTTGGTAACAGAGACCATGGTATTCATTTCAGGGAAAATTTAGGAATTTGAATTTTCTAATTTACCTGAGCCTGGACGGGTGGGAGTTTTTACGGCCTCGCTGCGCAGTAGTGCGAGTACTTGCCTTGCTAGCAGAGGTCCCGGGTTCGATCGCCGGTAGGACGAATTTAAGAAATTGTATTTTCTAAGTTTGTTTTGTCTAAATTGTATTTGTCTAAGTCTGGTCTGGTGGGAGGCTTCGGCTGTGACTAGTTACCACCCTACCAGCAAAGACGTACCGCCAATATACAGAGATTTGTGTTCCGGTACAATACTGTGTAGAAAGGGGTATGTCCCCTCTTACCAGATTAGCGCGATTCCATCGTAGACTGTATCATCACTTACCATCAGTTGAGACCACAGACAAGCGCTAAAATGTCACCCATAAAAAAAAGGTTTCTTCCGTGGCTACATACCATCCTACCAGCAAAGACGTCTGACCAAGCAAAAATATTCTGTTCCAGTACGATGTTTTATAGATACTCTCTCTCACTCACTCGCTTCAACCGATGGACGTCCACTGCTGGACAAATGTGTCACCAAATGATGCCCACTGTACCCAATCTTTTGCCTCTTGGCTTTAACGACTACCGGTGAACCTCCTTATACCGTCGATCCACTTTATGGGGTGTCTGCCTACACGGCCCTATCCGGTGAGTGGTCGCCATTCCAGCATTCTACGGATTTCTTCATTTCTGATTTGATCGGGTAGAGAAAGCCCTATATAGTCAGTGGCCACGTTTGTGATCACTGGCAACAAGCACTGTTCAAAGACTTTGGTTTTCTGGCACTGAGGGATATTGGACGAAAATATCTCTTGTAGAAACTATAAGAGGTAAATTACCTTTTACGATATTAACGCATCCATGTCAGACTGCACATCAATTGAGAATATAACCAAGCGCTGAAGTGTCAGTAATAAAACACGAAAAACGTACAAATATTTATAAGTTAGAAGATGAACATTTTATATTTAACATTCGTAAATATTAATGCATTTTAACCTGGTGTGTTTATTTGGCGTCTGTCTTGCAAAGCGGGGAAGTGTCGCGGTCGTAGGCAGGCGTGTTTACTGACAGTAGGAAATGGTTCAAGATGTTTGTTTAGCGTATCACTTAAAGGGTGCTCTCAGGTACGAGTTGACTTTCCGATGTGAATAAATATGTTTCGGCTGTTTACAATTGCAAAAGTTATCTTTGTATATCTATGCAAATAAACAAAATAGAAGTGTCTGGTTGTAATTTGAAATTAACAACTAGTCATTAAATGCATGTAGGTTTCACCCAGGTAGATAACGCTCTCGTGGAAATGACAAGTGTACTAAGTCGGACTTATTTTCTTAGATTGAGATTTGTAAATTCGTTGTATCTTCTGTATGGAATGTCCTATTCTAATAATTTAAAAAGTATTTTACATGTATGGAAACGGTCTTGATTAAAATATCCTTCAATTAGATAAGTATTATTACGGCATGAATAATATGGTTTGATTAATTTCGGCACTTTTATTAACTCTTCAAATGCAAAAAAAAGTAGTTATAGTGGCATAGCTACAGTAGTTAGACATATGGTATCACAGATTTTTTATATTGATGACATATTTTACGTGACCAATTTTTTTACACCTTGGGTTGTATTAATGCATTATTTTTAGCGATCACTATTTCTTTTTTGAGAAAGTAATATATCCTATGTCGCTCAGTAAAAATGCAGCTTTTTAATGGTGAAAAAATTTTGAAATCGGTCCAGTAGTTATTGTTCGAAAACGTAACAAACATATATACATACATACATAATCAATCAATTTTAATTTTTATTCTGTTTGTTTTGAATAATCTTTGTAACTGCTAAAAATTATATTGATGGGACTTTGACTGGCAGGTAGCCGATGTCTTTAAAAATAAGTTAGGCTCCTTTTATTCTTAAAAATCTGAAAATCGTTACTTCATCGCGGAAAACATTTAGTTGATAATAAAGTTTTACGTATTGCAGTGTTTAGAAATGTCATTTTTGGTGCTAAAGAATAGTACTCATTTTTATTTTCTAGGCACTTAATTAAGATAATAAGAAACAAATCTGTTGACTGACTAGGTTATCACATTCATAATCTTGCACTCACGACCCAAAACTAGTTACTAATCAAATGTATGCGCTTCACAATGAACAACTAATTAACAGCAAACACTCCCACGTAGGGATAAGTCAATTTGGTCCCACCCACGTGCACTTAACTTTAAAAGTCATCAAGTTGATTAAGATAATTGAATTAACTGACTTAAAATGATGCCATTCTATGAAAAATTATTACGAGTATGTAATTTTAAAATAAGGTACATTTAGCGTAGACATTTTCATTGTATTATACTTTTTAAACATTTAAGTGGGTACAGAAAAACCCCAATTGTCCTAATAAATATGCATGAAATACCATAAGAACCTTAAAATAGTAAATAATGTATTTTGTTATATATCTATGGGGCAGTAATGAGTAGCACGACAAGCTAGATTATAGAATTACTTGTGATATATTGAATAAAGATATTTTGATTTCGATATAAATACATATTTAAAGTTACACTTGTTGTTTACACAAGATATCAACTGTGTATATCGTTAAGAGAGCCTCATAAAAATTAATTTGCCCCATTGACACGTAAATATATTTTTAGGTAGAAAAGCTTCGGTAGGGATATTTTTAAACATTGAACGTCAATGACTAATATAATAATATTATAAAGAGGAAACATTTGTGTTTTTGTATATAAGTGTGTATGTATGTTTGTAAGGCTTTCTCACAAAAACCAATGTTTTACCATTAGAAAGCTGTATTTTCACTGAGCGATATAGACTATATTACCTCCGAAAAAATATAGGAATCCCTAATAAATATGCATTAATGTAACCCAATAAAATTGGTCACAATCAAGATGATAGAATAAAAAAATGTTCTATAATATTATAGAAGGGGTTAATCTACAAAAAAGTTCACAATAACATATGTCCAACTACGGTAGTTATGTCACTATAACTACTATTTTACATTTTAAAAGTTAATAAAAGTGCCAACAATAATTAAACAATATTATTCATATCTCTGTATAAATTCTTATTGTATTACTGTAAAATACTTTTTATATTATTGAAATCGGATATTTCACTCAAAATATATAACGGACTTAAAAATGTCAATCTAAAGAAAATTGTAGCGAATATTATAACTGTGCCTGTGACTGGTGAGTTAGCTCATATGTTAAGGCTACCAATGATACCAATATAGCTATAAATAGGTATATACTTTTTTTATCAAGCTAAAAATTATCGGAGCGATTTAAAAATCTTTCATTACCTTCATAAAATCAAAAATTTTTCAATATCTAGTTCTTTAAAATTTGCTAATATCGGACTTTAAAAACTTATTACTTAGATATATATTCGTTGTAAAGTAAACTCTGTATATAGATTACATTTTGAATGTGTCTATTAAATAATCTGAAAGAAAATAATTTAAAATTAAGTGAAATAATACTTTTATGTTAACGAAAATAAATTTACAGTCCGACTTAGTAGACTTTCCACTACCACAAGAGCAGGATCTACGCGGTAGAATCCGCGGGGCATTGCTAGAGATTAATATTCTGCTTCTATTTTCGACCCGTTAATTGTGAGTGGGTAACTGTAATTGTGGAGATCGATTGTCTTCGTTCAAAGGGGTTAAGAAGTGAGAAGCTTTGTGTAAAATATGTTTGTGTCACTCTCAAAATAGTAAACTCGTTATAATGAGTTAAATGTCATAGTTATAATGAATGACTAAATAT
This sequence comes from Elymnias hypermnestra, assembly GCA_015832385.1. NCBI lineage: Eukaryota > Metazoa > Arthropoda > Insecta > Lepidoptera > Nymphalidae > Elymnias > Elymnias hypermnestra. Next base: position 1,054,894 of record JACTOM010000330.1, read on the forward strand.
GCTATTTATAACTTAATTTAAATGTGAGATGTATTAATATCTATTAGAACCAGGCGATGGAATCTTCTAATTCTAATTCTTATATATATTAGAGCCTAACTGTTATTTACTTGACTCTTGCTTGATGATGATACAACTAGGGGGTATGGGATGCTCTCTTTCAAGCTTCATGCTTTCTGCAAGGCAGGCATGGCCCTCTTCTGTGAGATGGTCATCTCGCTATAAGAGACCCACAAGCGAGAGAGGGAAAATGCAGTCAATGCTCCCTCTCACCGCCGACGAAGGCGAGGTTCCAGGCTGCGTATATTTGTACCCGTCATGCCGCCTTCGTGAACTCTCGGTGAAACTCAATTGGAACATCGGAGAGATGTTCTACTAGTGGATGAAAAGAGTTCCGCTGGGTTTTAGTGGGTATTGCAAGGTCTCCCCCACATCGAGACCTATAATATATATACTCCCGACGCTTTTCGGGGTGCATAAATGCATTTCCCAGCGTAAAAGAAATTATACAGTCTTAGATGGTTACTCGCTGTCCTAGTAAGTTATATAGTACTTATATATATACATATTTACGTACCTCTCAATGACAGCGACGTCGCGTCGTTTTTTCTTTGTGGCATATAGTGCATATAGTATATTTTTAACAGAACAATATGACTCGGAAAAGTGTTAATATACATTACATATTTGGAATTTCCTGTTCCCGAGGTATTATTTGCCTATGACATCGGCTGTCTGCCAATAAACTTTCCGTTAGAACTAGTTCAGCCGTTTCCAAGATTAGCGCATACAAACGTAGATACACAAGTTCTAAAAATTGCGTTTTTGTTATAAATATTAACATTGATTTATTAATTTAATTATTTTCATATCAAAAAATACACTCTATTTTTTATATAACTACAGACTTTTACAGACATACAGGGATTGTTTCAACTACATTACAACATTGTTTTAAGATGATAATGAAGTAGTTAAACTTCAGATGTTGATATAGCGGATTTATTATAGAACACTTAATCACAGGACTTATTTAGATAAGAAAATGTAATTAGGATAGAGGAAATGAAATAAACGCTAGGCGGAGTCAGGGATTAAAAGTTAATTGGATAGAGTCATTAACAGGTTGTACTGTGGGTATTTCTTACTTAGCCTCTGTTTACACTTAATAACAAGCTATAAACTTCACAGAAAGTCTAGTATTTGTTACAATAGTATATATTATACTATATTATATTATTTGACACATTAGTAAATGATGAGAGTTGAATTACGCAACATAATTTCGATATAATCTGATTTTGAAACGTCCTTCTAATTTAAAAGGTATACTGATTCAGGCATTGAAGTCTCCCTATGAGGGTTCTAGTGCTTATGTCAGAATAAACGGGGAGTACACGCAGTGGTTTGCTGTCGAAAGAGGGGTTCGACAGGAATGTGTTGCGTCACCATGGCTGTTCAACATATTCATGGATAAATGTTTGACAGATTTAAAAGAAAGTATGAATGGGTTAAGAATGAATGAATTACTCATCAAATGTTTACTTTACGCTGATAATTATGCAATATCTGCGTCATCCGCAAATGAGCTACAGGAGATGGTAAATATTATGAATAAAGCTTTGAAAGGGAAAGGAATGAAAGTGAATGTAAACAAAACGAAAGTTATGCTTTTTTGAAGAGATGAATCTATGATGAATGGCTATATTTTGATAGAAGGGGAACAAGTGGAAGAGATGAGAGAATTTGTATACTTGAGATCAAATTTACAAAAGATGGAACATGTGAAAGTGATATTGAAAGGAGAGTGAATGTACGGAATGTATGTACATTAATTTAATGAAACTGATGGGAAAATATGGGACGTGCAAGCGGGATTTAGAAGAGGAATGGGATGTACGGATCAGGTCTTCTCTTTACGGTGCATAACTGAAAAATGTTTGGCTAAACACCAAAAAGTTTATTGCGCGTTCGTAGATTTAGAAAAGGCCTATGATCGAGTGGTGAGGAATGAGCTGTGGTCAACGTTATCTACGTATGGGGTGAGCGGTTGTCTGATCCAAGCATTGAAGTCTCTCTATGAGGGTTCTAGTGCCTGTGTCAGAATAAACGGAGCGTACACGGAGTGGTTTCCTGTCGAAAGAGGTGTTCGACAGGGATGTGTTGCGTCACCATGGCTGTTCAACCTTTTCATGGATAAATGTTTGACAGATTTAAAAGAATGTATGTATGGGTTAAGAATGAATGAATTACTCATCAAATGTTTACTCTACGCTGATGATCAAGTAATACTTGCGTCATCCGCTAA